>OX155955.1:27455573-27513680 GCA_944548615.1 Micropterix aruncella | reverse complement strand
ATATATATATATATATATATATATATATATATATATATATATATATATATATATATTATATATATAATATATATATATATATATATATATATATATATATATATATATATATATATATATATATATATATATATATATATATATATATATATATATATATATATATATATATATATATATATATATATATATATATATATATATATATATATATATATATATATATATATATATATATATATATGTATATGTATATATATATATATATATATATATATATATATATATATATATAGGTATATATATATATATATATATATATATATATATATATATATATATATATATATATATATATATTATATATATATATATATATATATATATATATATATATATATATATATATATATATATATATATATATATATATATATTGAATGATGTTTTTATTTAAAATAAAATTAATAAAAGCTACTTAAAAAGTAGCGAAGGAAATCCCAGCTTGTATTGGGAAATGCTTATGTTTGAATGAGATATACTTACGGATGTGCACGACTTTCGACGGTGCAATGTAAGTTTAAAGGTCCTTTTGCAGTCGACTAACGATCACTATTCATCCATATATCTCATAAATAGGGCTTATCCATATATATAACAAACTCAGCCAATTGTATCATATTTTAAATGTTGGTAGCATTCGAAATTTGAATTATTTCGTAATGTCACTTTCATTTAGAAAACGGCTTTGCCGAAGTGATCAATAGTTTAATTTTTTATTTTTTCGCTTAATTCGTCTCAATTGAAGGCATTTTGTGTTGCATAAGGATAAGCCCTATTTATGAGATATATGGATGAATAGTGATCGTTAGTCGACTGCAAAAGGACCTTTAAACTTACATTGCACCGTCGAAAGTCGTGCACATCCGTAAGTATATCTCATTCAAACATAAGCATTTCCCAATACAAGCTGGGATTTCCTTCGCTACTTTTTAAGTAGCTTTTATTAATTTTATTTTAAATAAAAACATCATCCTATAAACGGATTTCTTTACAAACTATATATATATATGTATATATATATATATATATATATATATATATATATATATATATATATATATATATATATATATATATATATATATATATATATATATATATATATATATATATATATATATATATATATATATATAAATATATATATATATATATATATACATATATATATATATATATATATATATATATATATATATATATATATATATATATATATATATATATATATAATATATATATATAATACAATAAGCATTTCCCAGTCCAGTCCGGGAAAACCTTCCAGCTATGTAAGTGGCTTTTATTATTTTAATTTTTTCATCAAAGTGTCATCCTTTAAACGAATTCTTTAAAAAAAGATTATATATATATATATATATATATATATATATATATATATATATATATATATATATATATATATTAAGCAAATTAACTAAATCTACTTGACTGTATAAATATAAGACCGCAATATGAGGTTTACATTTGCGATTTCAGTATTTGTCAGTCCAGTCGTCAACTGTGTTTGGCGAGTTCAATAAATCGGGGATATTGTGTTTGTATCAGTGGAAGCTCGTCCGTAATAAAGTCGACCCGCCCCTTCCTGTTTTGCTTAGCTGAAGAAAGTCGGACCGCGCTTATTGCCGGCGCTTATTAGACCGGGGAACTGCCTCCACCGGATGTACCAAGTAAATTGTTATTGACTTGTCAGGAAATGGTCGAACTGTCCAGCGGATGACCGCATGACTCTGAATGCTTTTAACGTCAATCGCTTTAAACCGTGATGCACAACGTGACAAGGTATTTAACAATTTCTGGGGAATATGTTTGTAAATATACCTTTTATTAATTATTTTTATAGAAACTAAAAAACTTTTTATTTTGTGTTATTTCACACTTATGTTTTGCAGTTAAGACAATGATTATTAAATGATATAAATTATGAACTCTTTATTTTCATTTAAATAATAAAATACGAATGGCGAGTTTATTGCCATGTGGCAATATCTTACACTTAATAATATATATTTTTAATATTATCGTAAAATCCGCTGAAAACAATTAATATATTAGTTATAATATAAGGAATCATATTACACATAGCGCCAGCCCGACACCGCAATAAATGGTTAGCGCAGGGTCTTTCAATTACCTAAAATAAAAAAGAAATAATCTTTCTCAAAGTCAAATCTCTTCACGAGTTAGATGAAAAATCTCTTTATTACCAGAAAAACGAAACAAATTGTCTTTACGGCTGTATGTTTGTCGACCTGTATGTCTTTCTGTTTGTCTGTTTAAGTCATCGATATCTGAAGAGCACGTTGTTGAATTTAAAAAATTCTTTCGCCAATCTGTTTCTGTCGTAATGAGAAGAGGTAATCAGATTTAGGATTTAATACCAAATACAGAAATCGGAGCGAAATATAAACGGACGACCGAAAAATCACGTCCCGAGTCAAAGTACGGTCACGATTTTTTTATTGATTCTCCAAATTAAAAATAAATCCCGATTAAATAAGAAATTTCGTAAAAGAAAAAGGTGAAATGAGTTAACGTGCAATGACGCAAGAACGTGTTGTCCGATTTCACTGTTTATTCATCGATGACATGGCGTTCCTACTCTTTATTGTGAAATTTCACAATAGGGATCCGATAAGCTTTAGGGTTCCTCAACAGAAACGGATCGGGTCTGTACGGTTGCTAAGTTCATCTTGCTATGCTAATTAAAACGAGAAATGGACGTGCATTTTTGAGTAGCAAATTTCAAAGCAGATTGACTTAAGGGGCAATAACTTCTAAAAGAAATTTTCCGATTTGAAAAATTCCTTCGCCTATTGGTTTTATTCATAATTTGGATAAGGCGATTAGAGCTGCCTAAAACGATCCGGGCCCATTTTGAAAAATACATGTACGTTTATTTTTTTCGTGGGGTAAAATCTTAAAAGAAATAGAAAGTACTTCCGTATTTTACCGTAAGGAAATATTTTCAATATTTTAATATATTAAAGTCTTTAAAATCTGCCGATTTTGGCCGTTTTTGTACTGTAACGGATTTACAAACATACTTGGCACACATCTGACTATCAGACAAACAAACATCACAGAAATCAACGCCCAGTGTCATGCTCTAACGCGGGAGACAGGAAAAGAAGTTACCAATAAAACGAAACACAACAAAATGAAACAAAAAATAAACATTTTCGGGTAAACTGCTCAGACATTTTTGGGTAATACGCGAACAAACTGCGGCATGAGAGGTTGGCCATAGGCGAGCGAGACCGAAGTGGTCACGCATGCTGGCGGGCGGGTCAATATAATGTCGGGCAATGGGCGATGAGCGATGGGCCTTGCTAAGGTGGCCACGAAGACCCATTTTGTTCAGTTTTGGTCACACCCACGGGTCAACACCCATCCGGCGGCCTCCACGCATGAAGTGCGAGCCCGGGCAGGATTCTGGCCTTAGGGCTATTTTCCCCTAGGAGTCAACCTTCTGGCGCTCCTGGACGGAATGCGCACCGTGCGGCGTAAGCCAATCGATTGTGCATTCTGGCTAACAGTCGGGGGAGTCTGGAAGCAGTACTGTTTCCTATAGAGCGGGGGTGGTTGCGGACCTTACCGCGATTGCTCTTGAAACGACCATCGGCTACCCGATCCTGGGTGAAGAGCCGGTCAAAGGACGCCGTGTTCCGTGATAGATTCGGTTTACACCGCTTCACCGCTTTGTAAGGGAGAGGACCGCGCAAGCGACCTCGAACTTGTAACCAGTCGAGAGACCGGAGTAATCTGGTAGCAATTGGAAGTAAGGGCTTGAGTGTAAGCCCGCTGGGTAACATACCTGGTTATCTAGCGGATAAGGCGTTGGCCTCTTACGGGCATGTGGCGGAACTTGACGATGGACTGTTTTGTCCAAGTCTTCTGCGCTCACTTCACGGGAGATAGAACGACCAATCGTTAAAACTTCCTGAGGTGACGGGTTCGCCCGTTGTAGTCGACAACTTTATTTGCAGCAATAGCAATGGGAGCTAAATGAGACAGTGTCGCATAACAAAAAATAATACTAACGTCGGGCTTAGGTGTCACACGCGCAGCCACGATGAGGTGACACGTTTTGGATGCTCGCGATATGGAACCGAGGAACAGAAGAGAGGGGACGAGTGCACGATCTACGGGCGTCGCAATGCTAGTATATTACACCCATAAATTATATAAAAGCAAGATATTTTTACACGAATTGACAGCTGTTTTTACGATTGTTTTCACAGTAAACGGTATTTTTATACTAAATCAATCGCGGTTTTCGATTTGGTAGACTCTTTCATGCCTAAAGGCTAATTACCGAAGTTGTCATTGCTTCTGTCGTTGCTGAAAGAGCACAATAGTATATGTATACCCACATAAAAACCAATTAAAAGAAAGTATCGGCTCAAAATAAAATGATTTATCAAATATAATTAAAATTATCCAATGATCATAAAACACAAATCAAAAGTAAAAACTTCTGGACAAAGATATTTTTACAGCGATGAACTGTGGGGCTTTGTTACCACCTCCTTGCAACTCAAGCGCGTTCCACTATCTATCAATTGGAACGGAATTTAGATTTAAGGCTCCCTTCCGAGCTGACGCGATTAAAAATTTAGGTATTTTTGCAATGCCACGCGCCCGCGCGCTTTCGATATATACATAAAGAAGTATAGGTATACCGCGGCGACAAGGGAATACATCCCACCGTTGGCAGTGGCCAATTACGAATGACGATTTCGGCTTCGCGCGTCATCTAATATAGTCGATTTGGCTTTTCAATTAAAATATACAAAATTATCAAATGAATAGTTTTTTATAAAGTAAAAATTAGATTACAATAATAAAATAACTTTAGATCACTGTATTATTTTTTATATCACTAAAAAGTATCTTTAATAAATAGAAAAAAAATAATGTCTGGCCATACCATTTCTGGAAATTACGTAATTTCAAACATTTTTCTTACATTTGTTGTATGGAAGTTTTAATTTTTTTGGAAAACAGTAACAGAATAAAGATAATTTACAATTAATATGGAAATTATTTACCAATTTCGAGTTGGCGAACTGATAGCTTAAGGACCGGGTTTTTAAAATCCGGCATAATTGAATTAAAATTCTTTTTCGTGTTCTCACAACCAGGCCACAAAAATATGCTTCATATAGCTTTGGCTTTCACTCTCTTATATCTTAGCCGAATTAATTACATTGGTAACTATTTTATTGTAAATAGATAGTAAAATAGTACTATTCACGAGATAATAAAACAACTTTTACGATATAATACAACAATTAAAGAATTTCATCTGCACAATAATCCCTTTAGCAAATGACAGAAAAGCATGTTGCCATGCGCAATCACGTGTTACCTTTGTCTATGCGGATTCCCTTGCGCATTTGCTGAATAAATTTACTTTAGCGAATAATTCTGCTAAGAAGCTTTGCCAAACAGTTTATGGATTCAGATAGTACCATGTTCAACTTTATGTTATGGAATCTTTTATGAAAAAGATTTCTGTTCATTTATAATGTTACTCTATTTATCCATTAAAATATCTCTCCTTAAGATATGGACTTCTAACAATATTTACATCTATTCAAAAATTATCGTGTTATTTTTCATTGAGAAAATAAAGTAACCTATTTATAAGGAATCGATATCAAATTAAATTAATACGCCTTTGAATTCCCAGTCACTTTATTGAAAGAGCGGACTTAAATTTTCAATGGGCTTATTCAGCCTTTCAGACAATTTGTAGATTAAGAGAATATTACATAATTCAACGCAGTGATAAAGCTTTGAATTCAACATCATTTTACAAAAATACTTAACGAAAAAATTCTAAATTAAATTTCTAACTATTTGTTGATATATATAATATACCAAATGAAAGTCTATAGCTGCATTAGGCTTGGATACGGTTGGATATTTTGACAATCTACCTTGCAACAAGCAAGTCGAATTTGACAGTCGAAGTTGAAGGAACTGTTTTAGTCTAAAAGAACAAGCAAAGTGAGTTGTCTCTTGTCGATGGCTCTACTTGCGTCATCCGTTAATTTGACAAGAGCAGATGTAGTACTATGACCAAGACGGAAACCGAACTAATAGGGATTAGACATATTGAATCTAGAAAGGTAATCTGATAGCTAGTAAGGTTATCTGAAAAAGTATAAGCTCAAGAAATTGTAAGTAGTGCAGAGACATTAGATATTGGTCTGAAACCATTTGGCCCAACAGGATTTGATATTTAAGGAGGAGGCATTTTTCCAAAGAGGTGGGTATGATATAAATCCCGATGAGTTGATTATATAGGTATCGACAGGAATAATACATGGGATATTATGTTTGAGCATATCTGCACTGAGACCATCCATTCCCACGGCCTTAGACTTTATCCGGTCCGACTGATGTGACCCGTCCATCATTGGATGCAAGCCTACCGACGGCGGAATATGAGCCATCCAATATTGGATATGAAATCCAATATAAACTATCACACGCAGAAGTGACGGCTGAATTTTTACCCCGCGATAAGAGGGGTAAGTAAAACCGTTTCAACAGTAGCTGTAACGAAGTTGGAATTACACAGATTGACTGGCATATAAAGAATTGATAATATAGGATTCTTAATGTGGTAGCAAGGGACTTTGCTATATTGTCTATTAGAACCGGTAATTTTGAGAAGTGGTTATTAAGAGCGTCTATATCAACATCGGGATCTCTGGATCCTTTAGATCTAGAAATCCCAGGTTCATTCAGCACTTTCAACATCTCTTCGAGAGTACAATTTGCAAGAGATCGAAAATAAATATAAGCTTTTATTGCATTGCGGCATAGCTGGTTGCAACTATTCGTTACCGTGCGGTAATATTCTCAATTGTCAGCTGAAGGATAATGCTTGACCTTAGCTTTAGCTCTATCGCACTTCAACATATATTACCGGATGGAATCCTTAAACCAGGGGGCCGATTGATGTCGTACCTTATAAAGTTTTAAAAGGGCAAGCTTATCGTATAGTCTAATAGAGACCAAGTTTTCGCCAATGGTAGGGCTATGGAAAACACCCTGCCAGTCAAGCTTCTAAGCGTCACGACGTTGTCTAAACGCCGAAAATCCCTAAATTTATTTAACCTGCGGGATACTTTGCGGCAATGGATTTGATAAAAAAATATAAAGAAGGTCGTCGTAAGAAAAACCGCTGATCGTTACTTGTTCATGGAAATTGATAAATGGGAATTAGGTGTCATTATAAGATCGAGCCAAATGTATACGTTTCCACTACGGTGTGTAGGGGAGAGTGGGGATCAATGGGCACTTTTTCAGTAATCCCTTTAGCAAATCGTTAATAATAAATAGGACGCCATGTATAAATTATTTTTAATAGCCTATACATCTGGCTTCTTTTATACATTATCACAATAATATAAATATTTTCAGTTTCAGAGAAAAAAATAAAAAAAAATAAACCTCGGGAAAGTGCCCAATCCTCCCAACGTGAAGGACCATTGGGCATACCTAAAGAGAGGATTAGACATTACAAAAATATGGCAGAAAATGTTGAAAATATAAATGAAGAACACAATAAATTTATATCTAAAAATTGTGTTATTTTAAAGAGAACTTTTTATCTAGCCATTCAAATATTTTAAAATCAAGTAAGTTAATAAATGCAAAAAGATAAATTTACTAACACTTAAGGAAAAAACTAAATGTATGTGACAAAAAAACTTCATATAGAAAACACAATGATTCATTTTTATTTTAAATTAGGTAGTATATGCAGGGGTCAAAGGAATTTTTTTGACATCCTCTGGTTAAATATTGCGATAGAGAAGGTGGGGGGGGGGTTCGTTTTTAAGTTCAATATTGACATATCTGCAATTTAAGGAACATGAAAATATTAAACTTGTTAATTTCGAGGACCTATAGTTATGTTTTAAAAGACGTATATTTAAATCATGGAAAATTGGGCAGATGTTCGAGAACATTTTCTAAATAGTAGAACATTTTCTAATTAGTCAAAATAATTCCTGTTATCCGGTGCAAAGTAAAATACCTCAAGGAGAATACTCGTATCAATCATGTTAACACGGGTTTATAAATATTTGGAAGCAGGGCTGCTACTTGCCTATGATTGCTAGTTAAAGATACACTTTACCTAGTACGCCAGCGCCAGGTGTCCCGGAATTTGGCCTGCTAACTGTACCCTGGCATTCTATGGCAAAAATGCTGCCTGATCTGAAAGTATCAGCTTTTCCAAAACTCTTGCTCTTTTTTGTCGCTGGCTCTTGGACTAATCTTCAATGAATTCAGAAACATCACCTTGGGTTTCTTAAGTACACGTAATCGATCTACGCTTACTGTGTATCACGTATCATGCAACATTTTTTCCTTCTTTATCATGATTTCCATTCCACACCGCGTCAATGAGATTGCGAACTTTGCAAGTTGTGTTGTAAGCTATCCGCACCGTGTAGTGTCAAATTTGTTTTTCCGTGAATTTTAAATTCTGATATATAGTCATGATACAGGTGCTGTTCGTGACATTAATGTAATTTAAACCCTAAAACATACTGGTTTACTGATGGCGAACATTTTATTGAGGACGAGATTATAATTAATTTCCTATGGACAGTTTACGTGAGGTTCCTGATTATTAATGGATATTTCACACATGAGAAATTACCAGCTTACATCGGGGTACACTAAAGCGCTCATAACGATTCTAATCGAAGTGGGGTAGCCACGATTGAATTCAGGTAGGTGCCCGCCCGCATACTGGAAGACATTTACGACGGGTGCGACGGTGCGGCGAACGGTGCGCGCCACCCACTTATGATCCAGCAAAACGCTTTGAGTCGATGCTTGTATTTGTACAACTCTCTATGTGAATATTCGCTGCACATTACGTCTCCGCAAAATGTACTCAACGTTCAAGTTTCTCTACTTTAACCCTTCAGTGGCTGAGCGCGGGATCGGAGACCTACTCCAGCCCCAGAGTTGTGATGAATATGGATATAAACTGAACACCACTGATACCAAGTACATATATAGTTGCGTCTGTAGGTTTTCTTTTGCTCTTCCTTAGCAGAGTGACTAAAAAAATACATTAACAAGTGACTCATGACGAAAAGTTGAAGTGAGTTCGAAGACATGGTCCCATATCCTGACCAGGTTATGATATTTGCTGTATTTGATAGTTGATAATATATACATTTATTTGAATATATTTAAAAGAAACTCATATGATTGTACTAAATAATTAGGTTTAAAATTAAAGGCTGATATTAATAACGAGCTATATCTGGATAATAAGGAAACTTTTTAACATGTTAATTTCATTAGTCAATTTATTTGTTTATTTAGTTAAAGATGTATCTATTTACTTATTATATTAATTTTAATATTATATAATTTTATTATCGAATAAAGTGATCGTTAGTGCATGGTTATCTCTCGCGGAGGTGACCTGAATTGGCCAATAAGATCGTGCGATTTGACCCCGCTAGACTTTTTAGTGGGGTTTTCTGAAGTCGAAGGTCTATTCCAATAAGCTGCAATCGACCGATGTCTTCAAAGTCAACATAGCCCAGGCCATAGCTCTAACCAAGTCGGATATAGGATCTATGCGGCAGAGTCATTGAAAATTGGACCTCTCGGATTCGTACCACCGTGCGAACCGCTGCGGACATTTGACCAATGTCTTATTCCATAAATAATGGCAAACATGGCCCTTTCAAATAAAAAAAAAGATTTCAGTATTACCTCACACACAGCTTGTTTTATTGCATAGATTGTCAACATCGACACGCCCTTATTGAAAACCATGTATAAGCTGGTCAGCCGATTTCAACAACAATCTTTTCAAATCTAGCTATGACCAAATGATGCCTGCATACCAAATTTTAGCTCAATCTGATTAAGCGTTTGGACAGTATCGTGAAGGAATACATACAGACGCACAGTCACACAGACAGACACTCAGACGTATATCTGAAAATGTCTCAGGGCAGCTCAAAATGGATATTTCCGTCTGCAGCTCAAAAAAAAAAAATTACCTGGATTTTCTAAGAGTCATATATAATTTTATTTTATTGGGATACGGAAGGAGCCTCCCCGAAGATTTTGCAGATTTTATACTGTCTAGTCTGCGACTATTAACAATCGGTCGTCTTTGGAAACGGTGAGTCTAAAGTCACCGGCCATCCGTCTACCAACGGGCCAAATGACACTGTGAGTCTGGCTGTGACACTGTGTGGCCAAGCCAATCTCGTCCGCTGGGCCACACAGCGAATCCAACATACATACGACTGTAACACTGTTGAAGACCACATCCTATACTGCCCGCATCTGTCAACCCTCACCACACACCAGAATCTACAAGGGAAGAACAACAAGACAATCCAAGGCATATTTTTAGATAGACATGTCCTAACCTTGCCCGGATACGTTAACTAACTAACTAACTTTTCTTGCCCGTCTTAGAGCACTCCACGGTATTTCAGGGTTAAAAGCAGGCTCCCGCCCAACTCTCGCGACTCAATAAACGGATACGATAACCCTTGAGAATTCACACGTTTCCCGTATTACTTTAATGATAAACGTACACTATGAGCGATGCGAAAACTTCCGCTAGCTCGATGAAGGTACTCTTCTACTACATACTTATATTAAATACTATGGCAAGATGCATTTTATACATAAATTCGAATACGTTTTATCGTCTTATCTAATTGGCTTCAGACTTTCATAGATGATTATTCAGAAAGTGCGGTCCATTACTGTTTTTACAATACTGCACAACAAAAAAGGAGTGTAATTTGTTCAGGGTTCATCTATGTATGTTTTCCGTTTCTTTATTCCACCATAACGTCTAAACGCTAGGACCGATTTAGAAGCGTGTGATATTGTTAGAATCGTTATATCATCCCGAGGACCTTAACTGTCCAAATATCAAGTAGTTGACTGTATGTCCAAATGTCCAAATGTCAATAAATTAACATAAATATAGGGAGAGTTTTAATTAACCGGCATCATTGAAAGTGGTGAATCAGTACGAGCAAATAAGCAACTTTTATAGAATATTGTTGAAAAAACAAGAAAAAACTCTTTTTTTTATTTATTTTGAAAATATTTTTTTATTAGTATAAAAAACGGTAGGTAAAATATCCCTAATATAGTTTATTAGCGATATTTTACCTACCGCTAGAGGGCGCAGCGTGCTCAAAAGCTTATAACACTTTTATTTAACGGTCATATTCTTCATATTTTCAAATTAAAAACAAAAACATTTTTTTTTTTTTTTTTTAATGAAAAATTATTATTCCGTTCCGATTTATGATATTCCCCACTCAAAGCTACTATAGCTAGCGGAAGACGTCACGGGCCTGTATCAGGGTCTGTAGACTGAAATATTAAATAAATGATTCGATAGAAAGAGTTTGATTCCTACAAAGCGTCCGCAGAGAGAACAGATCTGCCTACGGCCGAAACCAGATAAGAGAAAACGACTTGTTGGTAAGGTGTGTTCTATATAGCCGATTAACAGATTATTCTATCACAGTCGTGTTTTAACAGTCCTTTTGTCGAGTTTCGGTTGTATTTGTTCATTTATTTATTTTAATTGAAAATAAGAAATTCGCACCGTGTGAAAAAATACAATAGATTTTCCGAAGTTTCGGTAAAGTTACATTTGCCGTCTTCGTGGGGCCAATGAGAGTGTTACTGTCGCGTACCCTACGTGTTCATTAGATGGCACACAGCATTCATTAGATGTTAGGGCGACTAGTTCAATTTTTAGCGCCACGACACCAGCTACGTTTTTTATCAAATAACCGCAACAGATTTAGATTTTTTATTTAGTCTTGTCGTAAAATGATTGTCGTAAAATGGATGTCGTATTATTAAAGACCGGAATACATACATACATAATACATACATAATACACACATACATGAAAGAAAACAACTTTTTCATACACTTGAATTGTATATTTAATGCTAAAAGCTAACATTGCCGTTTGACTGTATTAGAGGTGTTCTTCTGTCCGTAACGACGACATTATATTTACTAAAGAAGCGTTCTGCGTCTACGCTGTTAGTTGGACTCCAAATTATCTGCAACGCTGCTCCAGCAATGGTTGAAAAGCAGTATTTAGTAGCCCACAATATTTCGTTAACATTGGGGTTTTATCCTGTTTATTGGTGGCGACAGGCGATAAAAGTGAGTATACTCATCAATGAGCTCACTTTGAGGAAGTGCCCTGAAGAAAGGAATTTTTGAGAAGCTTTCGTGTATTGTATTTTGATTTAATGTGGTCATACATGCAGCCACAGATATTCAAAACAACTGACCAATATGAAAGTAGGCTTGATTTGTTGTATTTAAACTCATATGAAGAGTAAGTTTATCGAAACTCTTTACACCACTGCCCAACAAGAAACGAGTGTAATGTGTTCAGGATTCATTTATGTATTTTTTTCGTTTCTTTATTTCACCAAAACTTCTCAACGCTTGAACCGATTTAGAAGTGTGTATTATTGTTACAATCGTTATGTAATTCTAATTGTCATAGGGTACTTATCTTTCTAAATATCTAGTAAATATCTGTCTAAATGTTTAAATGTCAATAAATTTACATAAATATATCGTGTTAAATGAAAGATCTGATTGAGTACATTCCAAAATATACTAATTATGTATCTATATGACTAAATTAAAAAACCACAAATATTTCTTAAAAAACCGTTATAAAAATAATTATAAATAAAATTGCTTAATTTTTGTAACGGTAGTCGTGTTTTTTATTCTTTTTAATATAGGGTAAGTTGAGGAGAGATGGACCACTTTTTTGGGGCCCATTTTTTTTGTGTATGAGTAAAACACACGCTTATGGTATTATGCGAATATACTATTAATTACCATATATAAAATATATATAGCAAAACGACAGTTTCTTAAACGTAAAATTTTAGATTCAAAAGAAAAGGTAGCCTAGGTCCATCTCTCCCACACTTATGGGTGAGTTGGACCACCTACTAAGATGAGATGGATCTAGCAAAAATAAATAATAATTTGGATACATTTTTATTCTTTAAGGTCCGCTTAAACGTGTTTTTTTTATGTTCCAAATGTTTTTGCGCCTTTATTCATTCCCAGTCCGTCTTTCAGAAGCCTAAACAGCATTGGTTAAAACAACCTTAGTCAATTTTCCTCTAAAAGCCACTTTTAAACTCACTTACGTTAAAGGCATTTTTGACAATTCGAAAATTGAACATTAACAAATACACAAAACTCAAACAACTACCAAAATCTTAAAAAAAACAAATTTGAAGTGGTCCATCTCACTAGCAATATATCTGGGCCATCTTTTCTATATCGTGAGGACAGACGGTTCAACCTCTCACACTAAAGGCATAAATGTTTATCGATTTTTTTAGGCTATATAGACGCTTTGAGAACATGCAATTATAGTGATGCTATTTTAATAATAGAAATTCAATATTCGAAAAAAAAATACATTGTGAAAACATTTTTCTGATTTTTTCTGAAAAAGAAAACAAAATACGGCCGTCTTATTTTGTACAATTTGCAGCTGCTTCGATAGGACCATTTCGGTGTTGCCAGTTTTAAAAAAATAACTTGAGTTTGGGAGAAATTTAGGTGGTCCTTCTCTCCCGCTGGTCCAACTGTCCCGAAATTACCATTCAGTATGGCTAACGAAAAATGCAACAAAGTAAAATGCTGTATTTTTTTTTTTTTGATCGATAGAAACAATTTAAAATCTTATAATCAATTCAGTTTAGATCAATATGGCTACCTTTGGCATACATTATGGCCTTCAAAAACCAATGGAGCCATCGCACGACAGTGAGTTTGCTGTATTTGGCCCATTCTCGGCGAAACGCTTGCCTGAGATGGTTAACACTTTGGTATTTGTTAGCGTTAACCTTGTCATGAAAAATACCCCAGACAGAGAAATCCAACGGTTTGTATCTGGTGACACGGTGGCCATTGTGTTGATGAAATTAAGCACGGAACGTTGTTTTATAGCCATTCTTGGTTAACGCGTGCTTTCTGCGAGTCCTGTTGGAATGTCCAACGTCTACGGTCGAGAGGTGTGTCTACCCAGGGTTCTAATACTGCCTCCAAGATAGTTTTCCGATAATTTTACGCAATGATTTTGACCTCACGGTTGATGAACACGAGCGGAAGGCCATCAGCCGTTAAGTCGGCCCAAACCACAGCCATCGGTGGCGCTTGCTCTCTGGGGGGCATTCGTAGGTGTAAATTTTCAACTGACCTCTTTGGCACGTAAATTCGGTCATTTTGTTTGTTAACATACCGTTAAATTAATAATGGTGACTAGTCGAAAACAAACAAATCCTGCAACTCACCACTTTCGGCCAAACGAAGCAACCTTTGGCTCTGCAGAGTCTAACTTTTTCTTCAGCTGGTGTAATTTAACGCTCTTTTCAGATCTTCAATGGATTTATACGAAGGTCATTTTTTTTAATAAATGCTGCATCCGTTCTCGATATATGTTCAGCTCACGAGCCACTTGTCTTCAGCTACGGCGTGGATTTCGCTTAATTCGTTTCTTTATTTTACGAATAATTTCTGGTGTTAAGAATACAAATAATTTCTGGTTACTTTTTTTTATCAACTTTCTGGGCGTAGGTTCAACGCTGTTAGTATCACGGTAACGAGCTATGGTACGAGACACAAGGGATATATTCATATTTAGGTGTTAGAGAGCTCAAACAATAGCCACTTATAATTTTCTAGTCAAATATAAAGCAATCACACCATCACGTTTGAATTTCATTATGTAAAACTAAAACCAAAATGATTTCTCACCCTTATCAACAATAGAATGAGTAGTCATTTTTATAATGTTGAGCGCTCTGCCATCGTTAGTTTGAGAGCTGGATCGGTGTGAAGTTTGTTGCATTTTTAATCAGCCACCCAGTATTTACTTGTTTTTGATACGGTTTTTTGTTTATTTTTCAAATTCAATTAATCGCTACACAAATTGGCATCTATTTCGTAAAAAAAAACACAGGTAAATACGTGAATATTAAAAATAATGTAAAAACACGACTGCCGTAACAAAAAGTAAACTATAGTATAACACTGTATAACACTGGTTTTTTATATATTTTTGGTTTATGTATTTATCTATATAGGTACATGTATATTTTCGGAATATACTTAATTAGACCTCTCAAATGACACTAAACACTATTATATTTATTTTAAATTATTTACATTTGGAGATTCGGATTTAGAGAACTATTTATTTGATATTTGGACAGTTAAGCTACCCTATGACGCTTGGAATTACACAAGGATTCTAACAATACCATGTACTTCTAAATCAGTCTGAGCGTTTAGAATTTATGGTGGAAAAAAGAGACGGAAAACGTACATAGATGAACTCTGAACACACTACACTTCTTTTTTGTTAGGCAGTCGTGTAATAAATGATGATCACTGCTCAAACGGGACCTCTCGTTATTTTGTTATTAACCACTTAAGGACTACGCCCGAATATACTCGGGCAGCTATTATGTTCGAAAATTTCCAAACGCGAGATAACTCGGGCAAGCTTTAACTGCAGAAAAGATCACTCCCGGTATGTGGAAGCGAGACAAAAGACAGCCACGACGATTAAAACGAGTTACCACTCCCCCACTATCTCCCAATCTCTGCAAATCGGGTGACTTCAAGCGATGTTAGTACTGCCCAGTGTTTTGACCAGTGAGGTTGTGTGTTTTGAACGCTCGTTTTAAAATTTACCACACCAAAGAACAATTTAGATGATTTTTTTATTATTTTTTGCATTATTAAGGCATAATTAATTAATTATGATGAATAAAAATTAATATTTTTTATGAATTTCCTTTATTTCTAAACCCACACTATGCACTATAATATCAACTTTCAATTACATTTGGGCCTGAACTTGCTTTTATGAAGGACATGATTACTGAAGGGGTTAATAACCATAACGCATAATATTTTACTTTGTTCATAGTGCGTACATACGTACCTCCATAGACTTAGTCTTCCATCCACGAAGGAACAAATCGTTTTCCTATGCCGTTTATTAAATCTCCCAGGCCATAAGGTGGGAACAATGGGGCGTTACCATATTTAATGCAGTGTGTCTCTGCCTGCCGCCAAACAACGAGAGATTATCGTGTCACGTCGGATAACGGCAAATTTATACCTCCTAAGCCACACGTCAAGCTGGCTTAGTTAATTTCACGTGTGACTAGGCGTTTAACGCTCTGAAAGTTACCGCCGCACCGCGCCCGTGGGTATTTCTGCTTTTTAATTAAACAAACGCAAACCATATTGCTGAAAAAAAAAAGATTTATTTATTTTATTATTTATTTAAGTGATTTTAACCAAAAAGAGCTGGCAACTAAAACGGGCGAACCCATCACCTCAGGAAGTTTTAACGAAATTTATCGTTCTGCCTCCCGTGAGGTGAGCGCAGAAGACTTGGGACAAAAAACAATCCACAGTCTAGCTACGCCACCTGCCCGTCAGAGGCCAACGCCTTGCGGCGAGGCACCAAGAAAGGTAACCAGCGAGCAGCCTCGCCCCTGACTTCCAGTTTGGAAGGATATCTCCGTCTGGAATTAACCTTCAGGATATCTCCTACCTCCTGACTGGTTACAGGATTGAGGTCGCTTGCGCAGACCTTTCCCTTGTGAAGCGGTGATACGGTGTCAACCGAATCTATCGCGCACCACGGCATCCTTTGCCCGGCTTATTCACCCGGGATCGGGTGGCCGAATGGTCGTTCTAAGAGTAGTTGCCATAAGGTTAACAACCACCCCCGCTCTATATAAAACATTACTGTTTCCTGACTCCCCCGGCTGTTAGTCGGAGAGCCAGAAGAGTGACTCGTAGGGGAGACCGGCTCGCAGGCCATCGTCCTACCCTGGCTCTCCCATATGCGTGGAGGCCGCCGGATGGGTGTTGACCCGTGAGTATGACCGACACTGAACGAAATGGGTCTTCGTGGCCAACTCCAACAGGGCCCATTAGCTCCCAGTGATTTTAAACAGTGGTTCACGACCACACATGTCACAGGCTATCTAAAAATAAACATCGAAAATATTAAAAATTATAACATGCAAACATTTACAGCGGAAGAGAAATATAGTTATTATGCTTTTTGCTGTTGCAATTAGAAAACGTTAAGTTGATCTAAGATGGTAACATGAAACTAAGATGGAAACGAAAGTGAAAAACAGTTAAAATTAATGTGGTTTTCGCCATTGTTTTTACAAAACGCGATATTTATTGGATGTTTACAGTTACAGGTGTGGAAAAAGAAACCGTCTAAGGGGGTCGCGTAAGAGATTTATTTTAACAAAAAGGGGGGCGCGATCTAAAAAAGTTTGAAAAACACTAATTCAAGCAATTCACATATACATTAAAATTTACTTTTAATACATGAAATGAAAAATATACTAAATTATTTAATCCACAGCAAGAAATGAAACTCAATCGTTTACTGTTTTACGTCCCGATGTCTGTTTTACGCAAAGCTAGTGCTTGCGCTTACATTCTATAAACTAAGATTTACATTTATTAATATATAAGAGTTAAAAAACCAAACTCACAAATACATAACGTAAACAATAAGTAATAGGTAAAATAATCCAAAACGTAATAGGTACTAAATAATAAGGGGGCCGTCCACATATTACGTAATCACCGAGGGGGAGAGGGGTTCGAGCTAAGGCTTACGCTTGATTACGTGGAAGGGGGAGCGGGTGCCAGTCCTGATTAGGTAATCAACTTTGGTTACCGCATCGCATTTTTTGGTCTAAACCCGGAAATACCGCAGTGCCGCGCCGAAGATCGCGGTGTGCGAAGATAGTCGACGCGCTCGTCTGCGATTGAGTAGCCCGGGCGCGGCGCCCGGGGCTGTTCCTACGAGCGCTGGCAAGCCGGTGGCCGCTCTGCGTGGTGGCGACACGCCTCGGCCGGCAGGCGCGCCGCTGCAACTCTGGACTAACGCGCCACTGCACGGTTGTCGGAAGATTCAAATCTATATCCAAAAATCTAGACTTTCTTCTAATTGTTTTATATTAAAAATGCACATTAAATGTGCACTTTTAAATGCGATCGTAATTTTTGTTTTCTTTAATACCGTCTTTACAGCCACTCTATGTGGTCTGATGATTGGGATCTGTGAAATAAACCAAAGAGTTTGAGATTTTGTAATTAAAAAATCTCAAACTCTTCTCTCTCCCAAATCTCAAACTCAAAAAAATGTACTTTATTAATTTAAAGTAATTACTTTGAATTAACAAAGTACATTTTTAAAGCATTCTAAAATGTTTTTTTTTTCGCTTACACATGCTGGGTTCACGATTCTTCACATTTTCCCCAAATTCGGTTGATTACGTAATCTTGGGGGAGGGAGGGAGGGGTCAGGCCGCTGATTACGTCTGTTGACATGGGGAGGGGAAGGGGGGGTCCGAAAATCCCGAAAACGTGATTACGTAATGTTTGGATGGCCCCTTATATTATTTTTTTATTTTTTTTTATTAGCTAAATGTATACAGCATATTCATTTTATAAAAGAACATTTTATAAATTAACAATAATATAGCCATTAATACATTTCAAATTAGCAAAAAATATAAAGCACCTATTTAAAAGATAATTGTATAACCTTTTTTTTAAGAAAGACTTTTTAACCTTTTTAAAAACAGTAATTATCATTTTCAGATTATATTAAAACATAAATTATATTATAAATATATTTATTCAGTTATAGAAATTAAAAGCAAATAATTAAACAAGGTACAGTTATAAAAAAAAAAAAACAATTACAAGTAATGTGGTTTTTGCCATTGTTGTTCCAAAACTTTATTTATTGGATGTTTACAGTTACAGCTGTGGAAGAGACCAAGGGAGGTTCAGAGACAGTTACAGGAGAAGGGGGGTCGCGTAAGGGTTTTTTGTTGCCAAAAATGGGGTCGTCATCTAAAAAAGGTTGAAAAACACTAATATAGGGATTCTAGTCCCGTCGAAACAAACGCATAGTCTTATAAATAATAATAATAATAATAAACTCTTTATTTGCACTTAATTAGTATACAAAAATGCGAGCTTATTGCCAAATGGCAATGTCTTACAACTAACCTAAACACAGTGGTACATGCGCGCATTGTGAAAATAAAGATTATTACATAACATACAGACAAGTGGAAGAATTTAAAACTAATAATGCCCGAGGAGAGGAAATTGGGAGAGAAACAGGAGAGAAAGGGAGGAACTGGTTACGTCTTAGAAAGGTAGTAATCCTTAAGGTGAGTCTTAAACGATGGTAAAGAAGGCGAGTTTCGTATATTTGCTGGGAGATCGTTCCAGAGTCTTGCACCATTTACACAGAAAGAATAGGAATAGAAATCACTATCATGACTCGAAATTTTTAATAAACTGTCAGAGGCTAACCGAAGTACGAGACCGTGGGAACTTAGTGGTTCAAAAAGCTCTTGGAGATAGGATGGTGGTAATTGGGAGAGTACACGATATAGGAGAGCAAGTACATGAACATTTCTTCATATACTTGCTACTTCATATAGTATCTTATTTCTACCGGTAGAAATTAAATAGCGAGGCGTTTCATTGAATTAATCGACGGTACGTAATAATATATTACTTATATACATATATTGGTGCTATACTGCAACTGGAATCGAAGACAAATGCACAAAACGGCAGAAAACTTTACCAATATATCTAAAACTTGTTCGGTAAAGCATCGCGTTGTCGTCACAAACGAAGTGCCCCTTGAACCAAACAAAAGATCGTAACCCGCCTATTATTCATGCAACCGACTTGAAATATATATTTATGCAAATCGGGAACGTTTGGATTACATTATTGAGGAAATTACATGGTGGGATAGTACAAATATTGTCCAAATTTCATTGCATTTTCTGGAGTGGATTGGAGAAATTCTTATCATATGCCTATCTTATCTGCAACGATATGAACCGCAACCAAGAGCCAGACTATTTATTACACGACTGCCTAACAAAAAAGAAGTGTAAAGTGTTAAGGGTTCATATATGTATGTTTCCGTTTTTTTATTTAACCATAACTTCTAAACGCCTTAGACCGATTTAGAAGTGTGTTGTATTGTTACAACCGTTATATCATCCCGAGTGTTATAGGGTACATTAACTGTCTAAATATTAAGTAAGTAGTTGTCTAAATGTCCAAATATCCAAATATCAATTCATTAACATAAATATATCGCGTCTAGCGTCAAATAAAAGGTCTGATTCAGCATATTACGGAAACATACATCTATCTACCTATATGGATAATGATATAAACCACAAATATTTCATAAAAGAACAGTAATGAAAATAATTTTAAATACAATGTTCAATTTCTGCAACGACAGTCGTGTTTTTTCTGTTCAATATATTTACTTGTTTATTTATTGTAGTAATGCAAAAAAGGTATGTGATTCTACAATTGCAGAACTTCGGTACTATGAATTAAAATATTTTTTATATTGAGTCAATACCAGAAAATTAATATATTGCGTAGTTCAGTTGCTATGTCACCTAACTAGGTAAACATTTGTACGTTTGTTTGTTTTTACTCTTCATTGTGAAATTTCACAATGGGCGGGTTTGTTATCATATGACAATTTCTTACAACCAACCTACTATGGCGTGTTGATATGTATGTGTGCGTGTAACATATATGTAAGTGTGTCGTTATTGCATTCGATCGACAGAATTGAAAATGCAATTCCGTTAATTTGATCCCAACGGTAAATGGTGACCCAGCCGGGAATCGAACCCGGGACCTTACAATGTAAGATCAGGCGACCTAACCACTATGCCACCGGGCCTGTATTAAATTATTGGATTTTTATAATTTATCAGTCCTTTATAAAAAGCTATTCATTATGAATGTTCTTAAATATGTCCAAATAAATTGCTATTAGTTTCGGCGTCAATTCTATTAGCCCCACCTACATTTCAGTGGAGCAGAAGGGTTGCCAAAGCGCACTATGGAGTTGAGTAATCTAATACTATATATAATCAATGACTATAGTCGTCTCGGCTCGGCAGTGTGCGCGCATCTTAATATATCGGTTAGGCGCCGGCGTCGATGATCATAATCAAGATGGCTGCAAATGATTAAAATACTGCGAAACCGCGTGGCGCTTATGGCCACGCGTTAGTGGCCGCCATGTAGATAGTGGTTTCCTAAGAGACGAAGAAACACATCAACCAGTAGCATCGCTACTGGTGGATGTGTTTCTTCGTCTCTTAGGACCGGATACAGTAAAAATTATGTACATATACGATCGAAAGGAAATTACCGCCACCGCGTTGTATGTGGTGGTTCGACAGACGGATTTCGAAATTTTATACGGTCTTGCTCAACTGTGTATTTATAAAAATGTAATATATCTTTTCGTCAATGAATTTTCAACCATTATATTAAAAAATAATCATGAAATGATTGATGGATGAAAGAATAAAAACGCTAAAGAAACATATATTTCAAATAACTAAATACCTAAAATTAAGAGTGGAAAATTAAAATTTCTTTGAAAAAAGGCAATTACCATGCGATGTCACTTTTCTAGAGTCAGTTCAGTAGCAGATTTAACAGTAGGGTTTCCTCTTGCTCTTCACATACTATTCGCAGGACTAACTGTTTGTCTAGGTTGCCAAAGTTACAATATTGGGAGAGCTGTTTCAACACCACTATGTGTTGCGTAATTAGTTTCGTTGGTCTGGCGTAAATCTTGAATCATTCCACTTCTTCATTCGGTGCAAGGGCGAAATGTTCTGAGAGGATTTCCATAACCTCTTCATATCCAAAGACTTTGATTTTTGTAATAGCGACGAATTAAAGTTAAAGTCCTATGGTGGTTAAAGGGATTTCTTTTTCGTTTTTGATCGCTGATGTCTGTTGCTTCGAGGAAAAAGTTATGTATTCCGAAATTTGTCCATGACGAATCCGAATTGGCCGGGAAATCAGATATATTTGCAATTACATGCTGGTCCGGGTGTGTAGATTTCTTGTCGACAATTTTATGTATTTTGTTAGTTTTTTGTGATATTTATTTATTTTTATTTATTTTTTTTATTTTATTTATTTATTTCAAACCAGTTGATAGGAGTTACTACACTTGGTTAAGTCAAAAGTAATGAAAATAACAAGTATAATATTTAAATAAATACCTATTAAGGTATAACATATGAACGTCAGTATTGCAAGGTATGAACGTTGAACATCCAAGCGCAGATTTTCTATGTAGAGGAAACAACATTTTCCAATATTTTCAATCAAAATTCTTAAGTAATTTCGTAAAATTTTCTATCTAATTTTCTATATAATCCTAAGTACTAAATAATCAAATAAATATTGGATAATTTCCCAAATTATCATACGGGAAGATATTTTAAAGAAAAAACACAAATACAAACATATCAGTAATAATAATTATTGTCAATAGCCAATACTTTGAAGAAGAAAAAAAAAACGCAATTGTAAAATAGTCAATAATAGAAAGAATAAGGAATAATAATAGTCAAGTAGGTCAATAGAGCTGCGAAAAATTGATGTTGTCGAGATCCTCAATGCTATAAATAGGGTTTTTAGTCAAAATACCCTGTACCTTTTTCTTAAAGTGAACCTCCCCAAGGCCCCTGATGTGTAATGGAAGTTTGTTGTAGAATAAGTAAGATTGGTAGAGAAAGCTATTCCGAACCTTACTCAGACGCACCTTAAAATGACGCAAGTCCTCTTTATTTCGCGTATTATGCGAATGAATATTTGAGTTAGTTGATTTAGTCTCGATATTTTTTCTCATATACATGATGTTTTGGTATATATACGCGGCGTACAAAGTCATGATACCTGATTCGATGAAGTACTGCTTGCAAGATGTTAGCGAAGATATTGAGAACAGATTTCTAATCGCTCCTTTTTGTAGGCGAAAGATCCTTATAACATTTGCCGCCATTCCCCAGAACATGAGGCCATAACTTAACAGGGAATGGAAATAGGCAAAGTAGACAGATTTGGAAGCTTCAAAGCCACATAACAATTAGATTTTTTTATGGCAAATGTGGCGCTACTTAATTTTTTGCTCAGTTCTTCTAGGTGAGTCGACCATTGCAGATTGCTATCAATATGAATGCCTAGAAATTTCGTATGATCAACATTTTCTAATACTTTATCACCATAGCTAATACTGAGATATTATTTTGGGACGGCCGAAGAGAGAAATTGATGGAGTTTGATTTAGATGCATTAAGAGACAATTGATTTAATTGGAACCAAGTACCAAGTTTTTCCATGGTTACGTCAATTCGCTTAACTAGTTGTTCATGATTTGCATCGCTGAAAATTAGTAAGGTATCATCTGCGTACAGTACAATTTCATCGTTATCAGATAACACGCAATCTGGTATATCATTGATGTATACAAGAAAAAGAAAGGGTCCCAGAATGGAACCTTGCGGTACCCCTTTAGTAATTTTTTGGTGATCGCTCAAGCTGTTTTGGACTTTAGTGACTTGCGTCCGTCCTTGTAGGTAGGATTGTATTAGGCTTAGAACTGTATCTCTAATGCCGTAGTGCTCGAGCTTCTGAAGCAAAATAAGGTGATCGACGCAATCAAAGGCCTTGGATAGGTCACAAAAAATGCCACAAGTTTTATTCGACTTATCGATGCTAGATAATAGTTTTTCCATAAGGCCTGCAATTCCATCTATGGTGGATAGTGACTTGCGGAACCCAAATTGCTTTGGCGTAAGGATGTTGTGTTCGGCAAAAAAGGTACTTAGCCTCTGAAGAATTAATTTTTCAAATATCTTGCTAAAAGATGGCAAAAGTGATATTGGCCGGTAGTTGTTTATGTCTTCCCGGGATCCCTTTTTATGGATAGGAATCACTTTTGCCATCTTCATTTTAGTTGGGAAAATTCCAGAGCCAATACATTTATTGAATAAAGAAGACAGATGTTCGGCCACCGGGACAATACTGCTCTTCATTATTCTTGTCGAAATAGACCAGAGGTCGGTAGAGTCCTTGATTTTTATAGAATTACCTATTTTTATAATTTCTTGTGGCGTCGTATACATATATTTTAAAGTCGCCTTATTTCTATTGCAATAGCTTGACAGAAGGTCAGAAGAAGTTTGGGTCGTCTCAAATAAGCTAATATTGTCAACTTTTGGAATGCTGAATTGGTCGTTAAAGAGCTCTGCAACTGCACTAGCGTCAGATATTGTTTGACTGTTTGAATTTAACCTAATCACATTTTCTGTAGACGAACTCCTACGACACTCTTTGCTTATAATATTCCAGACAGCTTTGATTTTATTTTCCGACCGTTCAATTGAGGATTTTAGATATAATTGTTTTGCCTTCCAGACAACTTTTTTATATGTCTTCTTATAGGTCTGTAATTGTTTTAAAAATTCGACGTCACATTTTCCTTTTTTTAGTTGATGTAATTCAAACATCCGTGATCTAGAAACCTTAATACCTGGAGTCGCCCAGTCGTTAAATGTTTTTTTCAGTTTTGGGTATTTTTTTTTAGGGGAATCGTTGCATCAAGGGATGTTAGATACCACCTTAAAAAGTTTTCATATGACTCATTTGCATCATTGCTTACATCGGGGGAATTAGCTATCAAAGCTGCCTGGAAGTTAATAAGCCCATTTTCGGTAATTTTTCGTTTAACATAAACTTCTCGGCCAACTCTGCATTTATTGTAGCATTTGACACCCACCATTTGGCCGTCGTGGTCCGAGAGACCGCAGTTTATACGGTTGACTGCAATAACCTCACAGTTTGAAAATAAGTTGTCAATGCAACTGCTACTGTTTAAAGTAATGCGTGTAGTTACTTACTATTACAAATATTTGTTTGTCTTACAAATGTTAATTAAAATGACGTAAAAGATTCATGAATAGATTTGAAAATAACATCAAAAATAAATCATGAAAAACGGTTTTTGGCTTTCTAAACCAGGCTCCCCCCTTAATTGTATGTATTTATTTAAGTATGTAATAATTCCGATTGAAAAAGTTATATATAGTAAATATTACTCCTGTCCACCGTCCCTAGTGAACGGGCTAGTCCCAATTGTGTGACAGAAACAAATAAGCAAAAGGTTAAGGTTTTGCCATTCGGTTCCTGTTATTTTTGTAAGCAAATCTATGTTTTATATAGTAATTAATTCTTAAATAAGTAAATAAATAAAACCATACATATATAATTCATTTATGTATGCTTGACATCTTATTAATAAGAAGTATCTATTATAATTACTAATGGCAATTAAAGGAACAGACGAAAGGTTTTTCCGCCTGATTTATCAGGAGACAGAGCAAATAAGGGTAATGAAGTGAAAATGTCGAAAGCGAATCCGTCGAAAGCCATTGTCTATTCTGAGTAGAGCTTTTAGGATAGATATACTCGTATATACATACATCGAATTGCTAAAAGCATGTGCGACTACAATGTTAATTTTATATAATAAATAGTTAAAAGCAACATCTACAACGATTTACATAGGTACCTACTTGATATCGTTTCATGACTCCTCTTGGCGGAGAGTGTAAAAGTACTAAACGTGATTAAGTTTCCAAATAAACAATCACTAGCACATTTTATACAATGCAATAATGTAAATTAAATACAATAATGTTCCTAATGATTCCGCGCAGCTTGGATGGTGATGGCTTCATCTGTGTTACCTCGGTCGGCCTAACCCACGGTTCAAATCCCATACCGTAGCCTCCTCCAAGAGGGACTTAACCTGTCAGGGCCGTTGTGAACTCTGCCTGCGGCTGTAATCTGCAGTCAGTGGCGGTTGGGATCAAAAGTGCGGATTTAATGAACGCCTCGGGTGGAATTGGGCGGTTTGCTTACCAGGCTGTATCATCCACGCTTACATAATCCGGCGAATAACAGGAGGAGCCTGGAGTAGTATATTCCATGAAGGGCGGGGGTAGCTCTTGACCTGGCACCAGCTATCCTTGGAAACGATCCTTTGGTTGAGGATCCCGAATGACCCTGTAGGGCAAATTTAATATGAATTACCGCTAACGTCATATAGAGGCCAGGCAAGCGACCTCGAATCCGTGACCAGACTGGAAGACGGAGATATCCATCTAAATCTGGTATCAAGAGAGTGAGGTAGGCCCGCTGGATTCACTTTCCAGTGCCTCGCGGTAATGCTTTGGACTCTTATGGCTATATTTCACTGGGACACCATGGCGGCGCAACAAGTCGCCGCCACCAACAAAATGTATACAGCTCTATAGAGAGTATCTCACACATTGCGGACACAATCCTAAAGACTCGGAATTTCTTCCTAAAAGAGAATTGAAATTGAAATCCAAAATAATACCGGGCCAGACCAATAAACAATGTAAAAGAATAGCCCGGAGGCATAGTGGTTAGGTCGCCTGATCTTACATTGTAAGGTCCCGGGTTCATTCCCGGCTGGGTCACCATTTTCCGTTGGGATCAAATTAACGGAATTGCATTTTCAACTCTGTCGATGAAATTCAATAACAAGACACACACTTACACACTTGTTACATGCACACATGTGTACATATAAACATTTTCATAGTAGGGTTGGTTGTAAGAGATTGTCATATGACAATAAACCCGCCGACTGTGAAATTTCACAATAAAGAGTAGAAAATAAACAAAAACATTTTGTTGGTGGCGGCGCCTGGTTGCGCCGCCACGGTGTCCCATTGAAATAGGGGCCTTACGAGTTTGTTGGCATAGTTAGACTGTGCTCTCCCTAAATCTATGCGTTCACTCCATTTGGAGAAATAAAGATCAAATATCGTTATATCTTATAAATTCGTTTTCTATCCTATTTATAATGTCAAACAACCGCGATAGTCTTCGATTTCATATCGTTATATCTGTCACAGTTGACAACTCCTAATACAATAATGTACACGTTTTTTCCATCCTGCCTCGGTTGTCTTGCTTCTCGTTCGCGTCTAAGATATTTGCGGTAACCGATAATTACGATGCTTCAAAACTATCGTCAAATGCCGGGTCGCCTTAGCCCTATCCAAAAACTCGCCCCGTGGTACATACTATATATAGTAAATAGTCTGTGCCCCGTGTTTGTAAGCAAGCTCTTCATCTCTCTTTTCTGAGCGTGTCGTCTCTCTATCAGTGTTAAATTTTGTGCAACGAGAGGTGACTGGCGTGGAATACAATTTTGCAATAATGATTCCTCTGTATTCATCATCAAATCTGTTCGGAAATTTCGACAATTTTCTCCTTAATTATTATGTACCTATCATATCATTATTAATTCTATTATTATGTAATCCGAACCGAGATATTTTGATATTTCGTACTCATGCCTCTTTATAGAACTTATCGAGATCTATACGTAAATATTTCTTCCCTACACTGCTGCATCGGTGTACGCTCGCTTGCACTAATTTATATAATGCAATTAATGAATTAACGAACAGAATCTTTATTGCATTACTTATTACGGCGTTCAAATAAAAGTAAGAATGGCTAAGTTGCAGTTAACTTTAAATAAATGTTATTTTATTTTTCAACCGTATCACTTTTTGGTTAATACACTTAACATGTCTATTTCTAAGCTTAAAATTCCCTTCCCAAATAACTCTTTATCCTAAGCACCTAAAAATACCTGCCCCGCGGCAACTAAGAATAAGAATAACAATAAATTTATTTTCCTAAGTAATTTTCCAAAAACATTATTCACAAAGTCTGCCTAACTAGGCCGAAGCCCGTACCAAGGTAGACTCGACTAGGTCACTTGTACGTTTTATATTGTGCGCACACTTAATAAAGTACTATTACTGAGAAAAAGAAAAAGTAAAAAATAAATGAAATATAGTAAATTTAATAACTCTAATAACTACATAGCATAAATTTCAAGAGTTATTTTAATGATAACTAATACCTAATTCATAATCATGTTGAAAAATAAAAAAGTAATGATGAAATCAAAATATATCCAGTAAAAAAAATTGTTAAAATAATAATAGTAATAAAATACAATAAAATTATAATTGCAGTGATAATCAGTAAGTAGAGAAAAATAACAGGGTAATAATTTGATAAATAAAAAAATTAAATAACAAACCAATAATTAAAATAGTCAAGTAGCTAGTCAATAAATAAAACAGAATCAAAAGATAATAATTATCCTAGTAGCAACAAATAAAAAGATAAGATTTATTACTGCGTCAAGATAAGACTACTGCGTCATCGTCTTCAAATTTCTAGCCTCACATATATTCCTTTAATTTTGGTAATACACGGATAAAAAACAGTAGAAGCGAGGTCCGATGAATATGGAAGATGATGAAGTATTTCAAAGTAAGTCAGCATCTTGAATGGCAGTCATTGCAACCGCGTACTTGTGCACCGGGCATTTATCTTGGTGATTCCGAACAAATTTTACGAAATTGCCTCGTCGTTTCGATGTATTTCTTGATTATAGACTTGAAGTCCAGAATTTTGCCTTGCATTCTCACTAGAATGCAAGCCATTAAACACGTACGATTCAATCGTTTACTCAAATAAACTGACCGGCGAGAATTCAATGCTTTTTTTTACACACCAAGTCATATACATGTGCCAAATGTCAATTCTATAAGTCCAATATTTCGAGATTAAAATACTACTATTGCGCCCCCTTGTGGACCGATTTCAACAACAACCTTTTCAACTCTTGGCACGACCTAATGATGCCTGCATGCCAAATTTTAGCTAAACCGGATTAAGCGTTTGGGCGCTACCGTACACACACACACACAGGCAGACTTCCATCTGAAAATGGTTTTAATCGTCTCAGGGGAGCTCAGAATGGATATTGTCGTGTCGTGTTCCCAATAGTTTTCCTTCTCGTTGGTTGGTGAGCCCGAAAGTTAAAATTACGCCCAAAGACTTTCGGAATTTAAAAACGAAATAAATTTATGTTGATTATTATTTTTATAAAAAACTACAGAAAAACATTTTTTTTATCTCGCAAAATTATGGCTTATTTCCAAAATTCTAAGAATAAAGTATTTGTACAACTTTTGGAGAGAAGGCGCATATAAAAATGCGACATTATTCTTCTAAAACTCTTAAGACGTTGGTGAAAGGGAAAGGTAAGGTAATCTACGTAAATGCGGTAGTGACCTGATTTCGAGTACATTAGCAATGCAGTCAGTAAAGCAGATTTACTTAACCGAAACCGCATTGCAAAGGCATCTGGCGCATTTGCTGACAGAACCTCAGTTACGTGAGCGTGATGCAGGGTTAATTGGAATGTCTGAACGCTTGCATGTCATATTACCAGGGCGGCGCATCTATCATCTGAATTATCGTCAGTCAGACGCCTCAGTTGCCGCCATTATGATCTGCCACTAAGTCACTTCATAGTGACGAGACATAATTTACGGCGCTATATCAACGAGGGGCAATAATGAATAATCCGTTAAATAAAGCAGCATAGAGCCAGCATAAGGTTTAAATCGCATAATAATGGTTATTATTTTCATTCTTACTGGCACATTCGTTTCTTTGTGTCCGGGCCAATTTAAAACACGTCTCTCAAACAATATGCGGCCTGGATGGCCTTGTCGTTTGCCTCTTGTAGATCCTGATGTATGATGGAGGTTGAGAGTTGCGGATAGGATCGGAGGTGGTCTTCATCCTGCAGCGTTCCACAGATGCATATTGTGTTATCGGTGTAGTCCCAGCGCACGAGATTATCTCGGCATCTTGTCACACCCACCCTCAGTCTGTTCAGACTGCGCCAGGTGGGGGAGGAAAAATGGGACCCCGGTGCTAGCTGCTTCTTAATATCCTTGCCAAGTGTAGCCCTCTATTGAGTGATGCGATTCGATGATTGACTGCCGTGAAGTGGTTGTATTCGGTTCCTGGACGATTTTTGCGATTTAAGGCGATTGTGGTGTGGTTCTTGTTCTTGTCTTGGGTCATCTATCACGTATCGAGTTCTGAATCACGAAGTATTGCAGGGGCAGCGATGACTATGATCGGATAAAGCTTTCCAACGTGAGTAAATTTGAGGCAGCCAGAGACGATTCTTGCAGCATCATTCACAGCGGTGTCGACCATTTTTGCGCGTGTTGATGAACTCCACACTGGAGAGGCATATCCACTGCAGTGATGCATGGACCCAGAGCTGAGGTTCTCAGTATAGCTGTGTTGGCTCCCCATGTACTTCCAGTTAATTTCCTAATTAAACTCTTTCTTGAAAATACCTTCTGTTTCATGTTATGGCAATGAGCGTTGTAAGTTAGAGAGCGGTCGAGGGTCACTCCCAGCTATTTGGGTGCTTCAAAATGCTGTAGGGTTTCTCCTGTCCATCTGACCGTAAGTTTTCTGCACGCTTGGTGGTTTTTCAAGTGGAAAGCACAAATCGTGGAAAGAGTTTTACTTGGGTTAGGTCTGACGAGATTGTCAGCGTAGTCCAGTAGAGATAGCAGACCAGTCACGAGTGTTTTCTCAAACTCTTCAAAGGTGTGAAATTGAGCGCCCAAGGCGGTGTAATCTGCGTAGATAAAGGGGCGCAGATTTGGGAAAGTGTGTTGCTCGTTCGTGTAGATGATTAAAAGTAAAGGAGCTTGCACTTCACCTTGAGGTAGGCCGTTATTTTGTTTACGTCGTCTCCTGGTTTTCCCACCTAGATAAACTGAGAAACTTCTCTTATGTAGGAATCTTGCGATGGTCAACCTTAATTCGTAGTCCTTGGTGAGGTTGTACAGCGTACAAAGAAGGAGATTGTGATATACCGTGGCATATATATGCCACTGATAGGTCTATAAAAGCGATTCCAGTGATTTCTCCCTCTGGTAACCGTTTTCAATGTTTTATGTGAGGTTTAGGACTTTCCGTAGCATGGTTTTCCAGGAAGCCAGCTTGCTCTGGCATTAACTTTCCGACAATACTATATCTAATCCTGTTGAGGATCATTCTCTCGAGTATTTTGAAGGAGTGGCATAAAAGTGAGATGGGGCGGTAGTTTTTGGCGTCTTTAAGGGCTTCACCAGGTTTCAGAATTGCAGTGACCTCCGCTTTGCACCAGAGCCTTGGTGTTCGTTTCCGTTGGATGCAGCTATTCATCATATCCAACAGCCCTGTTTTCGTAAGTGTGCTGAATTGAGCATTTTTTCTATTCGTAAGTCGTCTGAGCCGGCAGCACGGTTTCGTTTAATTGTTTCCAGAGCGTTATCCAACTCTTCATCGTTGAAAGGGTAGTTTCATTAGGTATGTCGCGGATGATTTTCAGCCTGGGTTTCTTCGCTTGGGACTTTCCGTTTTGAAGAAGTTGCGTGGCAACATAGTCACTTCGCTGTAGTTCTGGGGGGGGGGTTAGTATCTCCGCTCAGGTTCTTCAGGACCCCCAACGCTCTCCTGCTACTCTGCTGCAAATCGAGACTTTCTATCATGTCGTGCCATTTTTTCTGTATATTCCCTGCGATAGCATCCAGCACGTTGCAGGGGTTTCTTCATAGAAAGGGTCGACGCAGTAAAGCCTGTAATGTACTTAGTCTTACAGCCTCTAAGGATTGCTTTCCGGAATGCTGACTTCACTGTCTTCACAAATACTTCATAATTTTCTGGTACGATCCTCGCGTCTCTTATACCCACCTGTGCACGACAAACTTCCAAATTAGTTTTTTTGGAGTAAAAACGTCGTTTAAAAGGCGCATTCTGAGGTTTAAAGGCAGCGATGATCGTACATATTATTGCCCGGTGTTGTGTTTTTGGAATAGGTTTTCCAACTCTTTTCGTGCATTGTGAGGGGATAGCATGGTTTGTGAATATTTTATCTGGATTTTAACATCTACGCAATCTTTCGCTGTTAAAGGAAGTTTGTACACAGATACAAAAGTCAACGCTGCGTGTATTTATAGTCAGTATCTCAATATCATTTTCCTCCGTGTATGTAGCAGGATGATTGATAGGCCTGGGGGCACGAATATTGCACGTCCGTACTGGTCGAAATGACCACGTCGGATTGTAGTTTTAACATCTCCCGTGAATTAATCTAATCCTTTAAGGATTTACTTAAACCCCGGTTTTCCCTGCGTCATTTATACATCTGTAAATGCAGCTAAAACAAAAAACATACAAACTAACGAATGTAAAGCTATGACTATAAAAGCTAGTAAAAAACTGTACTACTTATACATTTCATTATTGTAAAACATTGTGATGAAGAGGGTAACTATCTTCGAGTGGCCACTCTATAAAGTACGTTCAATTGTGATAAACGACCACGGCGTGGATCATATTCCTGTAATATATAACAAGATGGCGGCGATATGGCAAGAATGCAGCGTTGAAGCTCATGCAAATTAGGTTCCTGCGCCAGTTCGCTATCGTCGACTTTATGGAGGAAAAATTCCACGGTGTCCACCTATTTTAAAAGCGAGACAAAATACTTACTTGGCTAATTTTTAAGCGGCACTGGAATCTTGTATCTGCTGCATATTTCTGTGCTGGAATTTCGCAAATTTTCATAAAACCGTTAAATAAATATTTAGTCTAAATCTGGAATAATGTGGTGAATGTAATAAAATAATAATGTTGCAATAACATATTAAAATAATATGACATATTAAACGAAATATTTATTTTGATTATAGTGTTTTATGAGGGATACCTACACTGTTTTTATTGCATGTTTATTTTGATAATTAAAATGGTATACAGTTAAATTAAATGCTTATGTCGTTTTTGTGGGGTTTAAATTTTAAGGGGTCGTTAAAACCATCAGCCTGTGTTAAGTACAGATAACCTACGAAATCAATAAACTTGAAATTACAATAGAATCTAATAAAATAGAATAACTTTATTGTGGTATAAAAACAATACTTAATGAATATCACACTGGTTTTATAAAAAATAAACAGTTTACTCACAAATGGCGGACTTATCGCAATAGCGATATCTGAGAGTCAATCATATCTTACAGAAATTACAGACCGTTTCATTCTAAATATCAATAGAAAATTTTGGCAATCGATTGTCTAGGGCTGACTGTATTTACGGCCCTGCTATTAGCCGGCCGATTACTTATGTATTATCTGATTATTTTATTGTGACACTGGTATCTGGGTACCTCACGCGCTGATCAACAGTCTGCTTTCTCTAAATCACATAGATTTTTCCATTTTAAATCTGAAAAACCCTTGCGACCGCCCTGAGATCTAATACTTGATACCTATGCCATATCCAATATAAAATACTACACTATTATTATTTTTATTATTCAGAATTAAATAGTCAAGTCAAAAAAATATTTTAAAAATCATCGATGAAGAATCGCATTACAAAAAAAAATGACGATGACCCCAATAACGTGTCGTCCGATTTCAAAATACCTATGCTTATCAGTTTTATTTGTGGACGGGATGAGTTTATTAAACGATAATGGACTATTGATAAATCACATTTCCGTCGCATGTTTGCCATATTTTTATTAGCTACTAGCTGCGCCCAGCGGTTTCACCCGCGTGGTGATGGCAAATTGTGATAATGATGATAGAAAACCATATATCTTTATAAATTATAGCCTATGTCTTATTCTGATGTGTAAGCTATTCTATTATTGTAAAGTTTCATCAAAATCCATTCAGTAGTTTTTACGTGAAAGAGTAACAAACATCCATACATACATACAAACTTTCGCGTTTATAATATTAGTAGGATAGTAGAATAGAATTTAAATTTCGAATGTCAATTTCTTAGACTTTTTTCCTACTTACTTGACAGGTATTGTTATATTTTAGATAATTCAAGCTTTATCTTTATTAATTATAGCCTATGTGTTATTCTGATGTGTAAGCTATATTATCTAACGCCGGCAGCTATCAGTTTTAACGTCGCGGGATCAAACCCAGCGCCGGGAAAAAAAATATTTTTTTTTCACATCGAAATAATACTACATCAAGCTAAGACGCAAACCGGCTAACAACAACAAGAGGGCGCTGTAAAAAAATAAAATAAAATACCTAATAATAATAATAATATTCTGCCTTTCTCTACCAGCGTCATCTGTTTGTGCGTAGTGGAATTTGCGAATTTGACGCGAAATACAAAATCAGAAGAAATAATACGCGTACACATAGGAACGTATACAGACAGTATTCATTCTTTTTAAATTTAATTATCAAAGGAACAACACAATGTCTTCGTTATGCACAGGCTGTAAGTCCGATTTGGCGACAGAGGGTTCTCTGAAATGCTCTCTCTGTTAAAGCGAATATCATTTCTCGTGCATCGGTCTAACTCCAGAAAGCTTCAATAAAATGAGTGCCAACACTAAAAGCAAGTGGAAATGTTGCAAGCAAAAAAAGTCATCTGAGGATCTCGACCAACAATTACGTAATATCAAAAGTGATGTCAGCGAAGAACTGCAAACTTCTCACCGAATGCTTATGGAAAAAATCGACCAACTAATATCTACCGTGGAGAAAGTTCAAAACGACAATTCGCAATTGATAGCATCCGTCAAATATCTAACTGAAACACAGGATAAACTATCTGAACGTATCACTCAATTGGAGCCTCTCATACCTCGCGTGCAAGACCTGGAGAAAAATAACAAGGTATTACAAATAAAAATCGATTACTTGGAAAATAAATTCGACGAGAAGGAACAGCAATTAAACAAAAACAAACTGGAAATTAACGGAATTCCTGAATCAAGCAATGAAAATTTAAAAATAATCGTAACCAGAATTGCGACCACAGTGGGCCTGAATATCGCTGCTGAAAACTTCGATGTAACCCGGGTACGGAGATCGCCCTCACCAAACGAGGAAGGCGCTTCCGCTTGGCCGCCATTGGTTCGCGTTACATTTCAATCGGACCGGGATCGAGACAACTACTTATCAGCAGTGAAACACTTCAATCGCTCTGCGAAATCGGCGGTCGATAAACTGAATGCTGGACATATAGGAATGGCCACAAAAACACCATTGTATTTTCAGGAAGCTCTTACACCTAGGTTAAGATATTTATATTTACAGGCACGAAGAATCGGAAAAGAAAAGAGTTTCAAGTATATTTGACTTAAAGATGGTATTATTCGTATTAAAAAAGACGACAACGACCGAATTACTGTGGTCAAAGGCTTATCATCTTTAAGCAAATTATGATGGGTACTCGCCTGTACTAATTACAAACTTATTGGTAAGAACATCACTACATTTTTGCTGGATTTACGTTTATTATTATATTTATTATTTTCCAGAAACAGTTTACGAAACACAGATTTAGCAAAACTTTATATGAATAGTATTATCTATCACATCTTTTATACACTCTACACTATACTTCATATATTTATCTGTTATATTATAATATTATATTATTACTTCATAATAAAAAAATATTATTACATAAAAAAACTAATAATGTCATCAATTAAAAAAATAGTAAACGCTCACTAGCAAGAAATCTCCCATATTGTCTATTCTCCAAAAATCACATATATATTTTTATTTAAATGTATAACAACAACACTATATATTATTGCTATAAAAAACCGTCATATACAACACATACAATTAAATATGTCCACTTTCGTTAACGGTTTATATTTTCCTCCTAAGTTCTACAATAAAATATATATTATATATACGAATAACAAAGTATGTCTTATATTATCTCTCATAATCTATTTCTCCCAAGTACTGGTCTACCTTTGGTCTCTTTCTTATACGCCCTGAACACCTATGAAGTCTTTCTCTGCAGGCGCGAGTAATCTAGAGAATTTAGAAAGAGATGAGTCCACCTCAATATTAAATACCAGCGATTGTAAAGGTATACTAAGAACACATATTGGATTTAAAATTTTACATCTCAACATAAGAAGTGCCAATAAAAATTTTGACAAACTAATTGTTGATCTAACCTATATGGATGCTGATTTTGATGTAATCGCACTAACCGAGTGTTGGATAAAAGATACACCTCCCATGCAATATCTTGATAACTATAATACGTACTTTTCAAGAAATAATTACAAGCAAAATTACGGGGTAATCCTATTCATTAAAAGTACTCTTAACGCCACCGTAGAAGAGGTTACAATATCGGAAGCAAATTGTTTAAAAGTAACTGTAGAAAGTACACTAGTAATAACCGCAATATATATGTCTCCACACTTACACACAAAACACCACCAGTTTCACTAATTCACTATCGGATATCCTCGAGATGGACAAGGGTAAGGACCAAATTCTGCTTGCATAAAAAACATGCAAAACTATACAGATTACCTCTGTTTGCTGAGCGAGTGTGGTTTTACTTCTGCGATTAATAAGCCTACAAGAGGAAAGGCTTGTTTGGATCACATATTTGTAAAGACTAAACTTGAGGCTGTAGGTATTGTATGTGATATGGACATCACCGATCATTTCTCGACAATACTAATGCTAAAAAAACACAAACATGCAAAACACGGAATACGCCAGAATCAAATGAAATTTTTAGACTTTCCTATGATAACAAAAGATATTGAACGAGTAGACTGGGCGATATTATTAAACCAAACTGACACTAATACTGCTACGGATATTTTAATTAAGACTTTAAATGGCATCATTAAAACAAACACTCAACTTAAACGCGTGACACATAGGAAACGACATCTCAAACCGTGGATAACAGATGGAATCCTAAAAAGTATCAAAACAAGAGATAAACTCCATAAACAATTACGCCTTAATCCCCATGATTCCATTTCTAAATCAAAATTTATCGGATACAGAAACTTATATAACAATATAATTAGTATAAGGAAGGATAATTATTATAAGCAAAAACTTGACGACGCATCAGATAATCCCAAAGATACCTGGAAAATAATAAATGAATTGACATACAGACAAAAGCGTGACTATAAAAATATTACTGACCTGAAAATAAACGGCACAATAGTGAAAAACACCTCTTCGAACAGGCAATGGATTGCTGACTATGTAAATACCCACTATGCAAATGTAGGATCTCTACTAGCAGAAAAAACGATCCGGACTCTGCAAACAACTGAAACTGATTTATCAAAATTAAAAGATACAAGAAGTTGCAATTCCGAATCACTGTTCTTTTCCCCCACAGGTGTTGGCGAAATATGCAGGGTTTTAAGTGACCTAAAAGATACAAACACAACAGGTACTGATCAAATCTCGGTGAAAATTTTAAAGCAATACATGATCCACCTAGCATTCCCTTTAACACATATAACTAACCTTAGCATAAGCACTGGTGTATTTCCAAATCACCTTAAAAAGTCTGTCGTATGTCCCATCTACAAGGGTGGGGATAGAGAGGACGTCAGTTGTTATCGACCAATCAGCATTTTAAATTCTATCTCAAAAATAATTCAAACAATTGCAAAGAAACGTTTGGTTAGTTTTTTGGAAACCAAAAAGTTACTAGCGGCGAGGCAATTTGGTTTCAGATCCGGACGAGGTGCTCAGGATGCATTCCTATCCTTAACTACTTCCATTGTTAATGCCTTAGATAGTGGAGAAAAATGCATTGCGGTATTTTTGGATCTGGCCAAGGCCTTCGACACCGTCTCACATCGTATACTATTGAGTAAACTCCGAAATATCGGAGGGCGTGGCTTACCATTAAAATGGTTTCAAAATTACCTTTCGGAGAGAATACAAACAACAAAAGTTGGTGAGACGGTCAGCTCGGAAGCACATGTTAGGTACGGTGTACCGCAAGGTAGTATATTAGGGCCAATCTTATTCCTCATCTACATTAATGACCTTACTAACATGACCTTTGAGGGAGGAGAAGCTATCTCCTTTGCAGACGATACGGTTATTGTATTCAGAGGCAAATCCTGGGACAATTACACCGAAAACGGACTATCTATAATCAAAGTATGGCTAAATTATAATCTACTGACTCTTAATGACTCTAAAACTAAAGATATGACCTTTCAAATGAAGAAAACTTACGACAAACAAACCCTGCGCAAACTAAAAATCCACACATGCAACACTGTGGTTGACGGCAAGAATGCGACACAGCCTTGTACGTGTATACGGAGGTAGAAAGAGTAGATACAATAAAGTACCTAGGATTAACTCTGGACTATACACTCAAGTGGGAAGATCATATCAGGTGCACTGCAACAAAATTGAGAAAACTTGTACATATGTAGCGACGCTACAAACAGTAGAAGGAAGAGTGGAGGGGCGAGGCGTCCGTGCAGCGCCACGGGCGACAGAAGAATGGCGAGGGAGCACGACGGAGCCCGGTATATACGCTAGTCGTGCTTATAAACAGAGCGAGCGAGACAACGCTATACTGAGGGAGAGAGACGGAGAGAAGGAGAAAGGAACCTTTCAGACAGGGAGAGGAGGAAAGGAAATTAGCTGGAAGAAAACTCCCATACTGCGGCAAGGTCCTGAAAGTGAGCATCAACAAATATATACACGCACCGGACGGCGGGCAGGGAGCGACCGCGAGACACGACCGAACAGAGCAGTGACGAACGCCACACTGCCGTTCGCGGCGGCAGACAGCGAGGCGACGGGCCGACGCGACAGAGGAGAGCAAGCGGAGGGGGAGCGAGAAAGCGATGGGCGGTCGAGACGAGGTCGCTGGCCGTGTGATATAAATAGAAGCAGCTAATGTAGGTCAACCATTCTACTGAAACAAATTACGCTCGCGTTATCACGTATTATTGTACATTTTTGTAAAGAGGAAAAATATATTTTTACACAACAGTTTATCGCGGTTTTTTCTATCACGTTCTTCGACTCACGATAGAGACGCGAAATTGGTGACCCTGTACGAGGACGCAAGATCGACGGCGCGCCTGAATCGGACTAACGAGCAAGGTCTACAACTCGTCAGACACTCAACGGACCAACAGGACAACCTAAAGATCTTCGCAACCTAAGGAAAAATGAATACGGAAGACATTCCTAGCGGCACGGCCGGAAGCAGCAGGCAAGTGCAGGACATCGCTCCGCTGAGCATCAACTCGAGGATACCGACGTTCTGGCATCAGGAACCACGGCTATGGTTCGCACACGTGGAGATCCTGCTCGCAACACAGAAATGCAGCGACGCAGACAGATTCAGCTGTGTAATCACACAGTTAGACAGGACGGCGCTGCGGGAGGTAGGAGACTTACTGCTACAACCGCCTACCCACAACAAGTTCGAAGCGATCAAGACCCGATTAATCAGCGTTTTTGGGGAATCAGAGACACAACAGCTGCAAAAATTACTCCATGAGACTGAGCTGGGAAGTGACAAGCCGTCGCAGTTAATGAGACGAATGAAAGGGCTCAACAGAGGGAAGATACCCGATGAGACCATTAAAGCGATGTGGCTCGGTCATCTACCTACGACGATCAGGACGTTTTTGTCGATAAATACTGAGAGCAACCTGGACGTCCTAGCGGACTTAGCTGATCGAATGATGGAATCAACGGCGAGGGAGACGCAAGAAGTGAACCGAGTCGACACGCGGGCGGAAGCACATGACCACATGACCACAATAAAAAAACAGCTCAAGGATCTGGCGGAGCAAATAGCAAAGTTGCAGCGGAACAACGCGGGAAACAGCTCGGCAGGGCAGAATGAACAAACCATCTGCTACTTCCACAGACGCTTCGGGGACGCCGCAAGGAGGTGTCAACAGCCGTGCAACTATAAGAAGCAGAGGAATCAGGCGGAAAACTACTAGAGGCGCCGGGGGTAAATCAGCTCGGCGCCGACGACACCAACCGTTTATACGTTCGAGACCGCAGCACCAACGCACTCTTCTTGGTCGATACTGGCGCAAATGTCAGCGTCCTTCCAAGAAGGAAATCCGACAACGGCAGAAGAGCGGACCTCAGGCTTCGAGCGGCTAACGGTACTACCATCGCCACATACGGAAGAAAGGAGATGACACTAAACATCGGCCTAGAAAACCCATTGGCGGCCATCTTCATAATTGCGGATGTACAGCAGCCCATCATAGGAGCAGATTTTTTGGCGAGGCACCGACTATTAGTCGACCTATTTCAAAAAAAATTAATCTCGCCAAACTCACGCACGGCAGAAGCACGGGCACTATCCATCCAGGCCATCAAACAATCGCCGAATTACCTAAGAATATTCGACGAGTTTCAGAATATTACATCAGCAACATCTCAACCGAGACAACCGAAGCACCAGGTGGAACACCACATTGAAACGGAAGGTCCACCGGTGTTCGCCAGACCGCGGCCACTTAATCCAGAAAGGTACGCAGCGGCAAAGAAGATATTCGACGAAATGATCGCAGCCGGAGTCTGCCGACCGTCGAAGAGCCAATGGGCGAGCCCGCTGCATTTGGTCCCCAAAGCAAATGGAGAATTCCGACCATGTGGAGACTATAGGAGGCTCAACAGTATCACCGTACCAGATCGATATACTATCCCGAGACTACAGGATTTCACGCACTCGCTGGAAAATAGCACCATTTTCACATCGTTAGATTTGGTAAAGGCATACACACAAATACCGGTAAGAAAAGAAGATATGGAAAAGACAGCCATCACCACTCCCTTCGGCCTTTTTGAGATGTGCAGAATGAGCTTCGGACTACGAAACGGAGCACAGACGATGCAGCGTTTTATGGACGAAGTACTGAGGGGCTTACCGTTCATATTCGTGTATATCGACGACATTTTAATAGCCTCAGAAAACGAGGAAGCTCACGCAAGACACTTAAGAGAAACGCTCGGGAGATTAGACGCGCATGGAATCACGATCAACATAGACAAATGCCACGTAGGAAGAACCGAGCTAGACTTCCTAGGATACACCGTGAATGCTACTGGAATACGACCAAAGGCGGACAAGGTAGAGGCGATAAAAAAATACCCGAAACCAGCAGACGTCCAGCAGTTACGGAGATTCCTAGGAATGATCAATTTCTATAGAAATAGCATCCCAAGAGCCGCGCAATATCAAGAAAAATTAAACAAGTTCCTACAAGGAGCAAAAAAGAATGATCGCACGCCAATTCCATGGACAACAGAAACCACAGAAGCATTCGAGAAATGCCGGGACAGCGTTGAAGAAGCGGTAATTTTAGCGCACCCGTCGGCGCATGCACCATTGGCAATAATGACAGATGCATCAAATACCTGCGTAGGAGCGGCATTACATCAAAAGAAAGGTGGAGAATGGGCGCCGTTAGGATTTTATTCGAAGGCAATGTCGCATGCGCAACAAAATTACGCAACTTACGATAGGGAGTTGTTGGCAATCTACCTATCGGTGAGACACTTTCGGAAGATGGTAGAAGGGCGTGAGCTGACGATATTCACGGATCACAAGCCACTAATTCACGCTCTCAAGAAATTGGACGACTCTATCACGGAAACGCCCATGCGAATTCGTCATACGTCATATATTTCGCAATTTGCAAGCACGATAGAATACCTGCCGGGAAAAGCAAACGTCGTGGCCGACGCGCTCTCGAGGATAGCAGAAATCGACTGCCCAAACACGTTCGACTACGAAGAATTGGCGGCACAACAGGCAGGAGATCCCGAGCTAAAAACGATAAGGCAACAAGAAAATTTAAAATTTGAAAAGAAAGGCGACAAACCAGTATGGTGCGAAGTGTCCACCAAGAAAGCAAGGCCATACATCACGCCAGCATTGCGGATAAAAGCAATAAAATTGGTACACGACATCAGTCATCCCGGTATCCGAGCGACAAGAAAAATGGTAGCGGAACGTTATTTTTGGCCAAGGATGAATAAGGAGAGCGCGGAATATGCAAAAACATGCATCGCTTGTCAGCGCGCAAAAATACATAGACATACGCGCGCGCCCATAGGGACATTCATGGAGGCAGGACGTTTGGAACACGTACATATAGACATCGTCGGACCCTTAGGAATAGCAGAAGAGTACCGATACCTCGTAACCATGATCGACAGGGCAACGAAGTGGGTCGAATGTATCCCGGTCAAAGATATAAGCGCAGAAACGGTAGCGCAGGTCTTCTACGAAGGATGGATTGCGCGATTCGGAGCACCGATTCGGATTACCACTGACCAGGGAAGGCAGTTCGAGTCCACATTGTTCACAGCTTTGACACAGATACTGGGAGTAAAAAAGATACATACCACAGCGTATCACCCCCAGGCAAATGGGATGATAGAAAGATGGCATAGATCCCTAAAAGCAGCATTAAGAGCGCGACTAAAAACAGCGAATTGGGTGAGAGAATTACCCACCGTATTAATGGGATTACGAGCAGCTATTAAAGAAGACTACGGGATCAGCCCGGCGGAATTACTGTACGGGACAACACTCAGGCTCCCAGGAGATTTTTTTGAAAAACAAACTACAAAAACGATACCAGAAACTGTGCAGCAAATGAGAGAGACATTCGAGGCGCACAGACCGCGAAGAGAACGAGAACACCACAATAACATTTTCGTACATCGAGATCTAAAGGAGGCGACGCACGTATTTGTGAGAGACGACACGGTGAAGAGACCACTGCAAAACCCGTATAGAGGGCCATATAAGGTTTTGAGGCGGCGAGATAAGACATTCGACATTGAACAGGACAGAGCCAAAGTTACCATCTCGATTGATCGTTTAAAACCCTGCTACGGCGTGGCAAGCAGTAACGAGAACGAGCAGGAGACAGACAAGGAGGAGCCCAGGTGGGCAGCGTCCGCGAACAACAACCAACAAGGACCACAGCAATACAAGACCAGATACGGAAGAACGGTTCGACCTCCCGGGCAGTGGCACACGACGGCCTGTCGTCCTCCCGAAGGGGGGAATGATGTAGCGACGCTACAAACAGTAGAAGGAAGAGTGGAGGGGCGAGGCGTCCGTGCAGCGCCACGGGCGACAGAAGAATGGCGAGGGAGCACGACGGAGCCCGGTATATACGCTAGTCGTGCTTATAAACAGAGCGAGCGAGACAACGCTATACTGAGAGGGAGAGAGACGGAGAGAAGGAGAAAGGAACCTTTCAGACAGGGAGAGGAGGAAAGGAAATTAGCTGGAAGAAAACTCCCATACTGCGGCAAGGTCCTGAAAGTGAGCATCAACAAATATATACACGCACCGGACGGCGGGCAGGGAGCGACCGCGAGACACGACCGAACAGAGCAGTGACGAACGCCACACTGCCGTTCGCGGCGGCAGACAGCGAGGCGACGGGCCGACGCGACAGAGGAGAGCAAGCGGAGGGGGAGCGAGAAAGCGATGGGCGGTCGAGACGAGGTCGCTGGCCGTGTGATATAAATAGAAGCAGCTAATGTAGGTCAACCATTCTACTGAAACAAATTACGCTCGCGTTATCACGTATTATTGTACATTTTTGTAAAGAGGAAAAATATATTTTTACACAACAGTTTATCGCGGTTTTTTCTATCACGTTCTTCGACTCACGATAGAGACGCGAAACATATATTCAAGTTAATAGAAATGCCGTATCCAAAGATTTAGTACGAACGATATATTTCGCATTGGCCCATAACTTACTAGCATACGGAATCATAGCTTGGGGTGGAGCCTCGCTGCAAGCACTTGATCCTTTAATTAAAGCCCAAAAGTCGCTATTAAGAGTAATACACAAAAAACCCTTCCGGTATTCTTCTGAGAGCTTGTACAATGAATCTAAAGTCCTTGACGTTCGTCAAATATACGCTAAGGTAGTCCTACTCTACTACTATAATCATGACAATTATCATCTATATTCAACACACCATAAAGGAACACGAGTAACAACAACCAGACAGCACTTAATCCACAAAAAGAGAACAAGTTTTGCACAAAAACACTTTTCTTACATTGCTCCTCGACTGTTCAACAAAATGAATAGTATTTTTCCTGCAGGACTGAAATCTAGGAATAGTCACGGCGTAAAGAAAAACCTAACTTAGTCACTTTTGACTATGGGTCGACAAGAAACGGAGACATTAATAACATATATATTAAAATAGAGCACGATTTGTGAAATATATGTATATATATATATATATATATATATATATATATATATATTATATATAGTATTATTTTATATTTATCTATAAAGTATATATTTATTTATGTATGTAAGTGTATATTTATATGTATATACCTAAATTTAATATTATTTACGTTTTCTTATTTTGGAGACATATCTAACTTCTCAAATGTAACATAATAATACAAAGATAATACAGCAAGTTACGAAAACCACTATACCTTCTTTTATATTAAGCCTACCTTAGTACAGGCGATGCCTAGTTAGGATGGCTTTGAATTTTAAAAATACATGTAATAGTATAAATAAATAAAGAATTTTGAATTTGAATTTGAATTTGAATTGTAAAATTTCATCAAAATCTATTCAGTAGTTTTTGCGTTAAAGAGTAACAAACATCCATACATACATACAAACTTTCGCGTTTATAATATTAGTAGAATTATAAGATTCGATACGTTAATAAATTTGATTGAAGATCAAACATATATTTGTAAATAATTTAATACGCTGGTAATAATCTTAGCTTTGCTGCTTGTACCAACATCAAAACCGGATTTCCCGTAGTAGGATATGATTTCTTTTTGTAGCTGAAGTATTCGGGCCGTAAATAAATATTTTATTTTACCTTCATCTATTTGGATAGGACCGGCCGAATTTTTTCAGACCTTTGTGGTATACAAAGCGATAAGGACATAAAAACTATATAGAATCATCTCGACGGGGATGCCAAGCCAAGTCGCTTTTTCTTATTAAGCGTTGGCTCTCGAGATGGCCGCAAGAGCACACTGCTGCCCAGGTTTATAGGCCGGAAGGTTAATGCACTTTTAGCCTTCATCATCGGACACACGAATACAACCAAAATATTAAACATCTTGAGAGCGACTTGCATGAACGTAGTTTATGAAAAGTAACCGCGTTTAACGACGTTTATCTGGTTTCAATAAAATAATCGCTCGCACCATGAGCCGAAATTGACACCAAATTGAGAACCAAATTTACACTGCTACATAAATAATACTGAAATAATTACAGCTATGATTTCAAAATCAATTTCTTATTATAATAAAATTTTCGAGATATTACTCCGTATACGGGTGTTTACATAACACGAACGCCGCTATATTGGACATAAGAGAAAATTAATATTTTATTGTAACTATGCGTGCCATTGACACGTTGCGATTTGTAGTAAAATCCCAGCTGTCATATGTAGTAGTACGTAGTACGGGCTGTCGTAGTACGGGATTGAACAATCTAATAAGCTATATGATCAATGACAAAACGTAAAAAAACGTCGAAATTACCCCTTTCTAAGTCTACTTACCTCCGTCTGCCTAAAAAAAGGATTACAATCTACAAAATTTGCACCTTTTCAAAATTCGACATTTTGCTTCCTAGGTGAAATACAACTTAGCCTCGTTTACACAATAAATATTGTCTCCTCTATCGAGTGGTAGGTATATTTTAGTCATTTTACCCAAAACAATGACTAGACCCCTATTTATTCACCACTGAATCTTAATTTCCAATATCAATCACGTTCATCAGGTTGGTGGCTTCCATAACTTATGACTTCTAGCTATATTTAGCAACTTTCATAAATGTAACCGTAAATTTGAATGCCGACTCACGTGGCTATTGAGCGCTATTGTGCAATCAAGCGCTATTGTGCAAATCAAGCGTTTTGTGATATTTTCAATTTGTAATTACTCGTAAACAACTGTAGAAACAACAAAATTTATGTAAATTTATATAGGTACTTTCCTTATAAACTTTGGAATATCATGTGTTTACTTTCTTGCAGACACGTTTACGCGTTACTAAGAATTGAAAATATAACGAAGCTTTTGTATACCTTACATAATAACTCTCGTTATAGCTATGTAACGGCCATCGTTCATGGTACTTGGGTTTGTGCTCCGCAATCGAAAGTGGCTTAACGATATTTATGGGGGTACGTACTATAATATAGTCCGTTATTAAGAGCAATTTGGAGGTTAATTTTGATTTTTGGAACTCATTCGAGGAGAGATTCCCGTATACGCTGATGCTAGATGAAGCGCAACATCACAAATTTAAGAATGGGTACGACTTTAAATATCATATCAATTATACAAAATAAAAGGTATAGTTACAAATGTTTTATCTACATATTCTACATATCTATATTCGAATAGTAGATAAACACCTCAATTGACTACATTTTTTATTGAATAATCTTCCATACGAGAAATAGACAAAAAAACAGAATAAATTAAAAGTTAAAATAGTAAAAAAACAAATTTTACTTTCTAAGAGGGAGCAAGTGGCAATCTCCCGGCTCCATCTTTAGACTCTTGTTATCATGTGTGATGGAAAGTACTCATGACGAATTGCGATTAATCGCGAATTTAGGGCGAATTGGATTCATCTGTAATGCCCTTGAATACTATTTGAAACTAATAAATGACAACAAAACAAACAAGCCCAACCTCAACTATCTTAGCACTTTCCATCAGAGAGTTCTAGTGGCAATCTCCCGGCTCCATTTTCAGTCCCTCGACATCATGTGTAATGAAAAGTACTCAACCCAACAAAACAAACTAGCCCAAACTGGACTTAGCACTGACCATCGGGGAGTTCCAGTTCCTACATCTCGGCTCTATTAACAAATTCGCTCGATGGTACCATAATATTGCACTGTCGCCAAACTTACATAGGTTTGCCAAATTTCAGCTCAATCGGATACCAGCTAGTGGTTAAAAATGGTTTTCAAATTTCGAAACTGACAACTTACATTCGAACATTGGTAAAATAAAGCTTGTATTAAAGACAAGGTAGCAACAACTCAAAATTGTCATGCCTGTAGTTATGCTTTTTTTTAGGAGGGGAGGCGATGGATTTAAATTAGTGCATAGTGCTGAATTCGATTATATTTTTGAGAGTTGTTTTATTAAAAACAGTTTTATTATTATAGTTTGTTTTATTAAAAAAGAAATGAGGTCTCAATACTCCTCTCCTCCGCATGTTCTGACTCCAGATTGCTATGGGTCAGGCGGCAGTAGGAGATTAACAAAAGTCTTTGTTAAGCTCGGGGCGTTCTTTAATAGTGCATGTGCACTAATTTTATCGCGGTAAGTAAAGACTCGTATTGGGGAGCTAATGGCAGTTAGGCCACTAAGACCCACGCGCTTAGGGTCGGTCATCCTCAAGGATCAACAGCCATCCGGCGGCCTCTACGCAGAAGCGCGACCTCGGGTAGGACTCTGGCCTGCCGGCCATTTTCTTCTAGGAGTCACCCTTTGGGCGCTCCTGGACGATTTGCGCACCGTGCGAAGTCATCCAATCGATTTTTCATTCCGACTGACAGCCGGGAGCGTCTGGGAGTGGGAGCGGGGGTAGTTGTTAACCTTACGACAACTGCTCTTAAAACGACCAATCGGCTACCCGACAGTGGCGGTCTCTTCATATAAGCCGAAAAGCCAGGCTTGCCTGTTCTTCGTAATTAACAATTAAATAAATGAATAACACCATTCGTAAAAAACCAATTAAGTAAATTAATTTGCTAGCGCAAACGAGTGCTATCTAGCGGACGCAGCTCGCTCCACGCGGCGAAATTCGCAGCAATCGCGCGCCGTCGATAAAGCAGCGAGCGATTGCTGCAATGTACCGACGTGTCTTCGCTCGCTCGCACATATGGGCTTTCAATACGGCTTTCAAAATCGTTGTACCTCTCACTCTAACCAGTGGCAAATTACGCAAAACAGTTATAAGTATATAGAGGACTTTACTATGCAAGCCAAAGCCAGGCATGCCCATGACGTTGAAGCGAACGTGTCAAATTATCACAACGTGAGAGCAAATTCACTTCACTGTAGTTAGTTGGTTGGTATTATTGCAGTATAGGAACCAATTCTAGATTGTTGATTTTTTAACGTCACCAGACTACATTGACCGCGCTGATTCCGAATCTGCAATAATATTTATTCGGTCTCAATAAATAAGCGAGATATAGGCATTCACAAAAGCGCCAAACCCATACATTTGGTAGGTTAGGTTTTTTAATTTTAAATAATACATAAACATCTATTTGGCGGTGGGTTAGATTAGTTTTTTTTAAACAACCTTAAAAAGTAAGTTCAAAAAAACTTTTTTTTTAATGTTAATTTGGTCTTGAAATTTTACGCGTCCGAAGCTTTTTTCTTTCACATTTATAATTACAATGGTCGAATCTAGTAGTATTTCTTTATTTTTTCGATTTCTGAGAAAGGTTCCTATACTGCAATAATTCCACTTTGAGTTTTGAGCTAAAGAAGTTACTAATTTCTGGACCTAAACCTACACCCGATCTGTCTATTTCTCAGACAAGTAAAAGACAATTTGATAGATCAGCGTATAAAACTCACTGGGTTGGATGCTCCCATTTCAATAAATTGTTTTGTTACTGCTGTATTATTTTTTTCAAACGTCTTAAATGTTTGGAATTCGTCCGGTTATGATGATCTAAATAATTTAGCCGGCACGATAAAAAGCAGTAAATTTAAAATTGAAGATTAAAGAGGAAAGAGGTACCACTTTATTACTATCAAAAAACATAAAAAATCACAAAAAGGTATGTCGGGCTTGCCCCATTCACCAACCCCGGGCACGCCACTGCTACCCGATACCGGGCGAACAGCTCGGCAAAGGATGCCGTGGTACGCGATAGATTCGGTAGACACCGTATCACCGCTACGTAATGGAGAGGACCGCTCAAGTGACCTCGAACCTGTAACCGGTCGGAAGACCGGAGTAATCTGTTTGCAACTGGAAGTAAGGGCGCGAGTGTCTGTCAGCAAGTTGATTGACCTGGTTATCTCGCGGTAAGGAGTTGGTCTCTTAAGTGCGAGTGGCGTAACTAGACAGTGGACTGTTTTCGTCCCAAGTCTTCTACTCTCACCTCACGGAAGATAAAACGATCTAATATCGTTAAAACTTCCGTAGGTGACGGGTTCGCCCATTGTAGTTGACAGATCTAGTTGCTACTCGTCTTGGTGCGTGCGCACTATATGTCTCGCGCTATAATTGTAACTGACCACTGGGCTGCGAACCTAGGAGCTACAGTGAGGAGAGGGCGGTGTGCGGCGTGCGGGTGCATTTCTAGATAGTAACTACATAAAAGCATTTTGCGTTTTGTTTTATTGCTTACATTGCTACCACAGTATTCACTATTAGACTTACTTAAGTATGCCCCTATGCAGATTCAAAATCTGTGAGCTCTAAATATGTATATAACTCATTTTCGTCAAAATGTGTTATCCTCAGTTTTAATGACTATGTCTATTCATGTGTCTCTTGAGGTAGGATTAACTATATTGTGCCCCCGGACTATAATCGGGATAAATGGGGGGAAATCGCTTGAAAGAATCTGTACCTCTTGTTATTATGCTTTCGGGTTCTCTCGACATATTAACCGTTTACCTCTCGAGTGGGTATGGAAATTCCAGCCGAGTGGGTTGGAACACTTGTTACGAGTGGAAGGGAACATATTCCGCAGGCCTCTCGATAGCTCTATGCGAGCTATTTCCCAGTCTCTATTTTGCGGTTTTCTTCTGTCTTTCACTGTGACGTCACTTTGGTGGTAAACGGTCTCGTGCAGCTTGGGCCACAAGATACACTTTGTTCTCGGATCGGCTTAACTCACGATTCATCTCCTATTCAGAAGTCTCCTCCAGTGGAAGGCTACCCCGGGTAAGACTGTCGTGTACCAGGCCTTAAAGCTGGCGCATTCTGACTAATTGCTGAAGGAGTCTGGAGACTAAGGAAATACACTGTCTACTAAGCAGCGGGGGTGGATGTTAACCTGTTGTCATGCCAGTCTTGAAATGACCTTGGGCCACTCGATACCGTGTGGTACTAAGGGCAAAGAACGCCCAGGTCCGCGATAAATCCTAACTGAATTACCGCTGTAATACAACAGGTAGATGTCGCGCAAACGACGTCGGACCAGTAACCAGTCGGGAGGACGGAGGTATCCTGAATGTTAATTCCAGACGGAGATATGCTACCAAAACTGGTAGTTAGGGAGCGAGGCTAGTACTTTCCGAGTGCCTCGCCGTAAGGCGTCGGACTCTAACGGGCTGCTCATGAGCTAGTATTATCTCTAAGTATTCTACGCTCATCCCACGGCTGAAAGAATGATTGCATATCGTTATACCAGCCAGGGGTGACGGGTTCGCTCGTTGTAGCGACACCGCCCTACTGTGACGTCACTATCCTTGTGTTTAGTCTGATATTCAACGATTCATTTTTTTTACCATAGTAAACCTAGACAACTATGCCTGCAATATTTAATATGTGGTCCATTGATTTAAGCTCCGCGTGCCCCCGCGCGCATACGCCTCGTTTTAAATTTTATGGGGCTAGTAATCGAAATTATATTTTTTCTAATTGCGCTAAACCTATTTCAATTTGGGTATGAATTATTTTGTAAATAATAATTTATATTCGAATATATAACTCTTTCACTATTAACAAATAACAACACTGGCAAACATGGCGACAGACAGTGCTTCGACCCATGGACAAAAATAAAAATTTCACTTATTTCGAATCCTGCTAGAAACCATTGATTACTTTTTAGCGATAAATTGAGTATTTAAGAAAATCTAAATTATTATTTATATTGCGTTACTAATGGGTACTAGCATCCTGAAAATCCAGGAATTTAAACTGTATATTTATTGCAACATTATTGCGAATCGTCGCTCAAGGTGAAAAGTTTTTTTTGTGATAGGCTGTACAGTATTCCAGTTGTGTTTATTATGGCTGATGTTGTTAATGGTGTGTACAATTTATTTGTATAACATATGTTTTAATAAACTTTGGTGCTGCGGTTAGGTCTGCAATTTAAATTTAGTGTCTGGAAATGTAAGAAAATTAGTTTTTAAACACCTCTTTTTAAAAGTGTATTAAAATGGCAGCCTATTATATTTTACAGATATTTATATTTTACGATGGCAAATTTACACAAAATTTTAAGTTGTTGCAAGTTTGCTGACAGGGCTTTTTTTCTGAATGGTCGTTTAAATTATTGACTTGTTCGATGGGTGGTTTTTTTATGGAAAAATGGCTCGAAGGAAGACGCTGGGTTGGAACATTTGAAGGCTATTCTAGAATTGTAAGACTGCAATAAAGAAATAGAACCTGATTTTAAAGAACTCTCGAGTGTGTCTTGTACAAAAAAAAAGAAAGTGGATTGAATTTTCCCGATATCGCTCTTTCATTCTACATAATAACAAAGGGTGGCTGGAAAAATAAGTTGTATTTCCAAAATTCTTTAGAAATATCTGGAAGACGGTAGGCTGCGAGGCAGTGCCATGGCACAACCTCGCAGTCAACCGGGTAAAGCACAGCCCAGGAAGACGTACAAAGAAATCTCCTTTAAATCGAAGAAACGTCGCTTGCAAGATCTGATCGAACAGACATAAACGGACCGTTTGAATTGAATTTTGCAGTGAAGATATCTTTATTATCACCTGAAAAACATGTCAGACTTATGGTTGACTGTAAGAAATGGTTGACTGTAAGATATCGCTATGGCGATAAATCCGTCATTTGTGCATAATCGTCATTGTTTTTTTTTTTAAAACCAGTGTAATATTCATTAAGAGGCCGTGCCGGCCGTGGCGGCCAAAAGCTCTATGAAGCATATTTTTTGTGGCCTGGCTGTGAGAATACGAAAAAGAATTTTAATATAATTATGCCGGATTTTAAAAACCCGGTCCTTTAGCTATCATTTTGCTAAAACGAAATTGGTAAATTATTTCGATATTAATTGTAAATTATCTTTATTCTGTTACTGTTTTCCAAAAAAAAAAAACGAGCGTGATTTCTCTTTAGTTTTTGAAAAACCTAGAGATGATTCTCAATTTTAAAAAATACTGTTTACACCAGAGTATGGTCTTTTTGCAAGACAGTTTTTGGAACTTCTATACAAAAAATATATAAAAAAAATGTTTGAAATTTCGTAATTTCCAGAAATGTTATGGCCAAACAATATTTTTTTTCTATTTATTAAAGATACTTTTGAGTGATATAAAATATAACAGAGTAATGTTAAGTTATTTTATTATTTTAATCTAATTTTTACTTTATAAAAAACTATTCATTTGATAATTTATTATATTATAATTGAAAAGCCAAATCGACTATATTAGACGACGCGCGAAGCCTAAATCCTCATTCGTAATTGGACACTGCCAACGGTGGGACGTATTCCCGTGTCGCCGCGGTATACCTATACATCTTTATGTATATATCGCAAACGCGCGGGCGCGTGGCATTGCAAAAATATTTAAATTTTTAGTCGCGTCAACTCGGAAGGGAGCCTTAAGTAATAAAGTTCGAATAGAATAACACAATAAAGTTATTCTATTCTATTCTATACTTATCCAAAATCTTTGACGTGACGGCAAGCTTTAGATTTGTATTTGGAATTCGATCTTCCGTAAGAAAATATAATATATTGCGATCTGTTGTGAATGCATTACAGTGACTCTTTTCCAAGCTAGTACGTCATTATACAATATATCTTTTTTTTTTTGCAAATGATATAATGGCAGTGGTAAATCTGAAGGAATTATTAAATAAGACTCTACATATCAATGACAAATTAGTAAATTAAGGAGAAAAAAAACCTTTAACGTTCATTTGTAAATGAACTTTATGGAGATCTCTATGGGAGATCTGATCGTAGTATTTATAAGCAAAAGTTGACCGAATCCGGGTTCAATATGGACGAATTTTTGTTTTTATTAGCCTTCTCACCTCTTAAACTTGTTAACAGGTGTTTTAGTAGGCTACTTTGGACCAATCCGCGCTTTTCATTTATATTATTCCGTTAGATATTCAGTTAGAATTTAAGAAAAAATGTGTCTTATAATCGATAAGCTTAAGCCAGGCTACGGCTTTTCAAATGATGGCAGTAGATAGGAGATTTTTTAGAAATCCCGATTAAGCTGCGATTAACTGGAATTGATAAAGAAGTAATTGAACAAATTTAATTTAAAAAATATTGGGAATCAAAATCGGATTAATGAATATCGGAATCGGATTAAATGTAATCAATTATTTGGTCATAAGTTTAATCTTATATTGCCTGAAATGTTAACCAAAATGGATTTAGCTATTTTACATAGTCACATTTACGTAACAAAACGCCTAATAATAGGCGATGACTTTTGTAAATTTATGGTCAACTAACTAAACCAATGTTATTTAACGTTTCAGAATAAGGGCGGTTATGTAATATTATGGGTGTTTTCTGTTGTTTTTTTTTAATTAAAAAAATATATTTTAATAAACAGCCTATTTTTTTAATTGTAGGTGAAAACGAAATTACAATTAAGCTTTATTTGCAGCTTATTTGCCAGAAAATTCCGGTTTATCATTTCAATAGCATTATTTTCAATCTATTATTTGATATTCTTTGAAAACATCCAGGCATTAATGTTGGAGTTATAGCTTTTGTCTCGTCTCCTCACATATTCCAAGCCCTGTAACCTATCGGGTCACCTTTTCGGCGCGCTTTAGTCTCTGTGTGTTGTTGCATGAATTCGAAATTTCAATTTCAGGTACAGGAAGAAAAGCTATGGGTATTGTCTAAAATAAAATGGTTAAAAGGTGTACATAAAATGGCTCTATATTTACATATATCTATCATATAGAAATGTATAGCATAAAATATCTAAAATCTCGTCGAAATAATACACAACTGACGTCGACATTTTCACTAGTAAATCGATATGAACAGATTGTGCTTTTTAAAAAAATCTTTGTAAATAGTAACTGTTATGCCTAGTTAATAAGTATAACATTGATTCTGGTGGTAAATAACCACATAACCTAAAATCTCGATAACACACAACCTCGATATATATAAAGAAAAATCAAGTTTTCATTAAATATCAGATGAACAAAATTTAAAAGAACTGTATATCTATCCTATCATCAATAGTAAAGTTTCTTTTTGTAGCTGACTTCGTAATATGACCGTACTTCACAGTTCATAGTTCACTTTATTTAAAAAAAAAATTACAGATTGTAGAAACCTATATACAAAACAATCAAAATTAAATTAAAAAACAGTTTGAGCAATTACAAATTAAAGAACTCACAGAAAACATTCAAACAAATTAACACAGTATCAAATTCAGTCATTCAAAATACTGTTTACAATTTTATTATATTAAATTCTCTTATGGGTACCGAATAAAATTCAAGAAAAATAAAATTTAAAACCATAAAATAAAGAAAAGCAAATAATAATAATTAAAATCATGTGAAGTAAATCAAATTTAAAAATGGTAAATTAAATGATATTTTTTTACCGATTCAATTTAAAATTAAAAATATTATTTAAAATTACAAATCACAATAATAATAATATTTAATCCCATTCATTTTAAACAAATAAAATGTTAAAATACGTAAAATTTAGAAACGAAATTACAAATTATAATCATTTATAGACATTCATCATTTATAAATTAGAATCAATTTATGCTGTATAACCTCAAATTACTAATCTACCGTGTTTTGAAGAAACACGGCAGAATCCACCAAAACCCAAAAGAATGAATGTAAAAGGACGCCACCTTACTTTTAAAGATAAAGAAGGAAACTAATTTGAAAAAAAAAAGATACCCGAAAGAAATTTTGAAAAAAAAAGAAAAGTTAACCAAAAAAAAAGAAAACGATATCAGAGGGTGGGCTATATTGATCGGCACTGGATTTGGCCAACAGAAAACCCTTTTCCTCAGACACACAAAAGACTAAAGCACAAAAAGAAACACAAGGTTATGTAAAGTATCCGTGTTTAATCGCCAGCAGGTACCCTTTCTTCAATTCCCGCTTATCGGCGCGTCACATGTGCTCAGCCAAATAAAAATAGCAAATTCCGGATATGCAGGCAAATTCCTTGACGTGGAGGCAAGTCCCGTCACATTTAGCGACGATTTCGTCACTTATTTAGCAGCAGTTAAAATACGCATATGACAGAAGTTCAAAGGTGCCGCAAGCTACGATCAATAGAAAAATCCGTTAAAATCGCGAGGATCCTACATGAAAAGCTACCCAAAAGGAAATTAAATGCTTACCAGATAAGTCACACACACTTCACATAACAAATTTTACCGCCAGGCGGTCAACCTCCGGCCTTTATGCTTTACGGCGGTTGCCAGTCCCCACGACCGAACCTGTGCGACCGTCTCCCAGCCATTTTGAATCGAAATAGAACGATCTCGAAGCGGAAGTCGCCGAAGATTACGTCAAAACAGCTTGAACACCGTTAAATTGAGAAGAAGAAAAAAAAGGCCAAAACAGCGGCCTCGACCAATCACGTGAGAGTTAGGCGGGTCATTGGCTGTCAAAATAAAACATACCGAATTTCGCGAATTTAGGTTATAGCTGTCAAAGTATGGAAGGAATGCACGCAAAATCGCGTAAAAACACCAGGAAACATAAAAAAAACAATAGGAAACCATGAAAAACAGTTGCAGCGAACATAATCTGCACAAAGGCGCGAAAACAAAACAACAAAATATGCGGTTTTTGTTACAGCTGCTTGAATATCGCCCGCGATGAATTCTACGTATTCTTAAAAGGTGTAAAAAATATTTTCTAAAGGAAACTTTTTTAACGACTTTTTAAATATATCGTTATTTTTAAGGTCTTTAAGATATGGAGGTAACATATTAAAAAAATAGGGACCGGAGTATTCCTTGACTTGTCTCGCTATTTTCAACTTTGCACTAGGTAACATGTACTTTGATTTATTTCTGGTGTTGCTATGAATATCGGATATCGTATTCTAACCCATGATATGCCTAATTATTTTGATTCATTACATTTAAATTATGATATGCCTAATTACCTTGATTCATTACATTTAAATAGATATCGATAGATTTTTCTAGCCTAGATTTCTTTATGTCTAGATCTCGCGCAAAAATTAGATTATGAAGACACGTAATTTTATGGGCGCAAAAATGTCCGTAGATCATACTCGTATTATCTTTTGGGCTCAGAACGAAATGAGAAATGCTAAAATATGTCCAATGACCCGCCAGTATTGTATGCAAATATGGTCCTTTATTACCGAGGAGAAATAGCGAAATTATGTTGTCAAATTTGCGTGGAAATTTGCCTCTGTAATTTGGTTGAGAAGCCTGTTCAGGTCTTATTAAAGTTTAGCATGTAATCGGCGTCATCGTGACGGCTTTTTATATCCAGCAATTTCTTTCATGATACGAATACTCCAGATAAAAGTAAATTGTTAAAATTTTAGTCTTTTTTTGATGACAATCTTTTTATCAACGAAGAAAACTAGAATTTTGACATCTGAACGTTAAATTTGTAATAAAGAATGTTCAAAATTGGGGCTATACACAGAATGAGGTTTTAATTAGTGATACCTTTGTAGTGGGTCATTCAGTACGACAAAATAAACGATATATTTTTTTTTAAATGTAGTTTTTTTTTTTCAATTGCATTTGTAATTCTTATCTATCAAAGAAAATGTCGAGAAGCGCCGACCGCGCTGCGCCTACTATAGGGAGGTAAAAAATCGCTGGTAAAAAATAATAGCGATATTTAAGCTACCGCTAGATAGCGCATCGTGCTCTTAGCTTTTTATACTATTTTTCAAATAGAAAAAAAAGCATTTAAAAATATATGTATAGGTATTTATTTTTTGTTTTTATCCAAAAATTCTTATTAAAAGTTGCTCAGTTTGTCGTACTGATTCACTCACTACAAGGATGTTACTAATTAAAAACTCAACTTGTATATTTGTAAAACTTAAAATTACTTCAATCGCTAATTATCACCAATTATGAACATTCCGGCGACCGCGGATTTATGTGCAAATACTGATGTAAACCTGGCTAATTGGTATTAGCGCCTGACAAGTGCATGGAAATAACCAACCACAAATTTACATCTTCGTGGAAGACTGAACATCGTTTGTGGGTTTGCTAACATAAAGGTGGATTATCAATGTGTAGTTGTTATTTAAAATAAAGACCGCGAAAGGAGCTATCATTGAAGTAATAAATGAAATAATTAAAACCACAAGGGACAATTGATTTCTGTTATAATATAATTAATTATTGAGAGACAAACGAATTTTAATTTTAACCCTCCTGTACTACCCACCACTTTTCGACACGCAAGTACTACTCACGGGTCATTTTAGAACGGATTTTAAATTCAATTGTTTCTGCGACTTTAAAAGTAACGAAATAATTATTGGATTATATTGAATTAACATGTTTTAGGTTTTATTTATAGTTTTTATAGAATGTGTAGGTGCAAGACGTAAAAAAATATGGTTTAGTTGGGCTCACGGAAGGTAGTTTGTCGTTCCATGTTTTGACGAACTTCAAAAATAAGAGGAGGGTATCAATTCGGCTGTATCATTTTTTTTAAATGTATGTCACCTCAGAACTCCGTCATTTACCAACCGATGTGGAAAATTCTTTTTTTATTTGAAAGGATATACTTTCAGATTGGTCCCATTTTTATCAAAATTCTGTTCTGATGATGGAATCCATGAAGAATTTAGGGTATTCCTCAAATATTATCAAATGAAGTTGAAAATGTACATGTCGGTTTAGTTCCGATGGCAATGCATTTTTTTCTGGTAAACGTGCCCTGATTTTTCCTTCAGGGTTGGATCCCGACGAGGGGAATCCTCAAAAATCAACAGCACAGACACGAAATTATGTATACATATTCAGTTATAATAGCCCGTTCTAAGGCTCCCTATGAGGGGACTCCCTATGAGGGGACTCCCTATGAGGGGACTCGTTGGCCCTATGAGGGCCAATATTTAACAGCACATACATGACACACAACTCAGCAAGGGCCCATTAACTCCCTCTGACTAACAGTCG
>OX155955.1:27237096-27455373 GCA_944548615.1 Micropterix aruncella | reverse complement strand
ATTATTTTAGAACGGATTTTAAATTCAATTGTTTCTGCGACCTTTAAAAGTAACGAAATAATTATTGGATTATATTGAATTAACATGTTTAGGTTTTATTTATAGTTTTTATAGAATGTGTAGGTGCAAGACGTAAAAAAATATGGTTTAGTTGGGCTCACGGAAGGTAGTTTGTCGTTCCATGTTGTTTTGACGAACTTCAAAAATAAGAGGAGGGTATCAATTCGGCTGTTATCTTTTTTTTAAATGTATGTCACCTCAGAACTCCGTCATTTACCAACCGATGTGGAAAATTCTTTTTTTATTCTGAAAGGATATACTTTCAGATTGGTCCCATTTTTATCAAAATTACTGTTCTGATGATGGAATCCATGAGGAATTGAGGGTATTCCTCAAATATTATCATATGAAGTTGAAAATGTACATGTCGGTTTAGTTCCGATGGCAATGCATTTTTTTATGGTAAACGTGACCTGATTTTTCCTTAAGGGTTGGATCCCGACGAGGGGAATCCTCAAAAGTCAATAGCACAGACACGAAATTATGTATACACATTCAGTTATAATAGCCCGTTCTAAGGCTCCCTATGAGGGGACTCCCCTATGAGGGGACTCGTTGGCCCTATGAGGGCCAATATTTAACAGCACATACACGACACACAACTCAGCAAGGGCCCATTAACTCCCTCTGACTAACATCTTGCGGTGTCAACTACAACGGGCGAGCCCGTCACCACAGGGACGTTTTAACGATTAGTCGTTCTATCGCCCCTGCAGTGAACGTAGAGACTTTGGACAGTACATTCTACGTCCAGCTACGTCAACAACCCGTGAGAGTCCAACGCCTTACCGCGAGTTAGCCAGGAGTAAACCCGGCGGGCTCGAGATACTCGCGCCCTCACTTCCAATTGTGACCAGATTTTCTCCGGTCTCTCGATTGGTACCGAGTTCGAGGTCGCTTGCGCGGTCCTCTCCCTTATGAAGCGGTGAAACGGAGAGCACAAACGATTGGAGCAAACCCCGCACGGTGCGCAGACCGTACAATCTTCGCGGACCAAGGCGTCCTTTGCCCGCCTCTTACCCGGGATCGGATGGCCAATGGTCAATTCCCAGAGCAGTCGCCATAAAGGTACGCAACCACCCCCGCTCTATAGGAAACAGTACAGTTCCCAGACTCCCCCGACTGTTAGTCGGAGAGCACAACCGATTGGAGCAAACCCCGCACGGTGCGCAGACCGTCCAGGGGCGCCAGAGGTTGATTCCCAGGGGAGACTGGTTGACCCAGTGTCCTACCCAGGACTCGCACCCCATGCGAGGAGGCCGTCGGATGGGTGTTGACCCGTGAGTGTGACCGACCCTGGACACATGGGTCATCGTGGCCAACTCATCATGGGCCCGTTAGCCCCTCTGACTAACAGTCGGGGAAGTCTGGAAGCAGTACTGTTTTCCTATATGCGGGGGTGGTTGCGGACCTTACGGTGACTGCTCTTGAAACGACCATCGGCTACCCGATCCTGGGTGAACAGCCGGGCAAAGGATACCGTGGTCCGCGATAGATTCGGTATAGACCGTTTCACCGCTTCGTAAGAGAGAGGACCGCGCAAGCGACCTCTACTCGTAACCAATCGAGAGACCGGAGTAATCTGGTAGAAATTGGAAGCAAGGGCGTGAGTGTAAGCCCGCTGGGTAACATTCCTGGCTATCTCGCGGTTAAGGCGTTGGCCTCTTGCGGGCATGTGGCGGAGCATGGCGGTGGATTGTTTAGTCCAAGTCTTCTGCGTTCACTTCACAGGGGAGAGAATGACTAATCGTTAAAACTTCTTGAGGTGACGGGTTCGCCCGTTGTAGTTGACAACTCTATATTCCCACTTAGATTACGAGAACGGATGAAAGTACTGGGAATGTCATGGCGTTGGCATGCACAGAAGAGGAGCTAAAACAGATCGATCCGAGTCAAAACGACCCGTGGGTAGTACAGGTGGGTTAAAATTGCTATAACTAAGTAGTTTTATATTACCTACATTATCAAAAAATTATATAAAAAATTATATCTATCGAACTAACTACCCATTATTTATCGCAAAAATGCAATACTGTTGATATCTAGATAATAAATCCTAAATCAGAGAACTCTATTCAAATTAAAATCAGTACCTACTCCTATTAATCGCAGAGGGGGTAGGTCGCGTGATGCGCCCCTAAATCAAACGACCTGAACTAGTCCGATTTATTTCATAATTATATTATTTTATCTGTTTTAGTATTTCCGGGAGGTAATCGATAAAATAGTCATGGGATTTTTATAAGCAATGGTTAAATATACCTATTTGATTCTTACTTTAATTATTAGTTCAATAAAATCTCCGTTCAATAAAATCTTAGCTTCAATAAAGTTCATATAAATTCACAAAGAAAAATGCAATGTACAGCGAACTTTCGGCTATGGTATCTATAGGGGTAGTGAGAGCCCTCTAACTCAATGGTTTAGGTATTCTAGCGACACCCCCCCCCCCCCCCGCCCACCAATCAATAAGCCCTGTACACTCGAGTAGTCCAGAATCCTTTTTTCTGATACCTCTTCCTCTTTATCTCTTTAATAGTCATGTCTATATGCGCCACTACATTGCCTACCTGTGTTAGCAATCGATTTTTAAGGGAATCTTTATAATATGCTAGCTTCGGAGCCACAATACATTTATTTATTTATTTTAGTTTACATGTCTAATGTAAGGTTATATAACGAAAAATATGGTATAATATATCAAAATACATATAATGTAATATAATACATAGAAGGATTAGTATAATATAATAAATAGGATAGAAAACGAGTTTACCGCTTAAAATTTGTAGCACCCGACGTTTCGGTGACGTTGCAGCCGCCGTTGTCCAGGGTAGACTGGGTAGACTGGCCGTTGTCCAGTCTACCTTGGACAACGGCGGCTGCAATGTCACCGATACGTCGGGTGCTACAAAATTCACGCGGTAAATTCGTTTCCTATCCTATTTGTAATGTCAAACAACCGCGTTAGTCATCGATTTTATACTATAATATATATTAGATCTTAATATTTATATATGTATGTATGTATGTATTTGATTAGGTACATTTAAATGTGTATGTACATATTATCAGATAAATGCTATATTCGGCATAGTTGGATAAGCGCTGCGCATGGTCACGTGAATGTGGGACGTCTGTTTTATTTGCACCATTTGTGTTTGACCATTTTGACAGTTTGACCATTTTATGTATTTTTGTTGTTTGTTTGAAATAAATTATTAAATTAAATAAAATACATATTTACTTTCTTCGGTAGAGAAATGAGAAGGAATCACAATCGCCATCTCAATATCAACTCGGTAAAACCCTACTATACCTGATTCTATAACGTCGGATATCACAACACCAGAAGAAGCAACGGCCACGGAAGAAGCAGAAGTAGATTTTGACAGTTGCGGTCTTTACTGGACAAGGGCCTCTACATGATATATTTAAAAAACTTTACACAGGGCTGAGTAGGCCACCTTTGAGAGTAAACCCTTCGCTAAGCTGCTTCTAGGTAAATTGAGGTTGAAGATATGACTAATTAGGCGATAATTATACTTCTTAAGTATCGTTTTGATAGAAACTCGCACATTTATAACCTAAGATCGTAAAGAAGATTTGTATTTGTAATTATTAGTATGTGTTTCGATTTATTCATAACATGCTATTTTATATTATAAATAGGATATAAAACGAATTTACCGCGTGAAATTTCTAGCACTAGACGTTTCGGTGACGTTGCAGCCGCCGTTGTCCAGGGTAGACTGAAAGAGCTGTAAATCCGTTGTTTTGCGGGTAGGCCGCATACCTCTGCCGCCACTGCGTAGCTTATAACGGTGATGGGGAACCGGGCTCGGAGCGCGCGAATTTTGAATATCCGTCTTGCACACAACACATCTTGTATCCTGTCTTACGTCCTTGCGTTCGGCGTTCGGCGGCGGGACAATTTTAAGAAGAGGGTTCCACGTAGAAGAGAGTTTGTAACCGTCGTCTCTATTGAAGTTCGGGGTTCTTCTTATTTCAATGGCTTCCCGGATCATGCGAGGAAAGTAGAATTGTTCCTTAGATAGCACAATGGGACTTTGAAACTGCATCCAGTGGTTACTTCCGCTACCCAACGGCGGCTGCAACGTCACCGAAACGTCGGGTGCTATAAATTTCACTCGGTAAATTCGTTTTCTATCCTATTGATAATGTCAAACAACCGCGATAGTCTTCGATTTTATGCTATTTTATGTTTAATTTAAATATAATTCTTAGGAAAAGTGAATATATGTTCATTCTGTAAAAAAAAGATTTTTGCTGATGTATCAATTAGAGAAAACGGTCCAAAATTTTAAATCACTTTCCCTGTTTTTGCTTCTGTAAATTACATTAGTTGGATTTACTCCGTAGCTCCTCGACTATTTTCATAGTTCACAGTTACCGCCGTTCGCGCTGAGCGCCCATACATTTGGTAAGAGTAAGCCTCCTTTAGGGAGTCATCGCTACGAAGGGATAAATCATGGTAATTATTTATTTCGTCAGCATAATATGGCCCGTATTTATTCGCGCAGCCTCTCTGGGGGCCGTACATTTATCAGGCAGCGGTAAAAACATAAACAATGCCGCCGTTGCTGAGCTCGCATTTATGCAAATATAAATCTCTAAATTCGCGCAACTTCGCCCCAAACAGAGAATTTTCGAATAAAATGTGCCGGGCTATTAGAATTTATCACATGGGAACTAAGAGGATTCTACCCCCTTTGCTAAGAATTGTAATGATATATTACATCATTTATTTGGTACCTAGTACAATTTTCTCATCGATTTTATATTTATTTATTTATTTATTTATTTATTGCTCCACAAAAAAAAATACACGGTTAGCACTTAACATTGATTGTGTTGCTCCTAACTAGGCAGAGCCTGTTCTAAGGAGAACAGCAATACAAATGATTAAAAAATACATACTAAATATCATTTTTTATAATATATTTCTGGAAACTAGTGATATATGGCAAAAGATACATAAATACATAATAATATAATAGGTATTTGCGCAGTTAGGGACTTACGTATTTCCCATTTTTTCACACAGGCCTATAGCTTGAACTTGAATTTTCAAATTCTAAGTAAACTGAAATTTCAAATTCTAGTAGCATTTATAAAATCGAAGACTATCGCAGTTGTTTGACATTATAAATAGGATAGAAAACGAATTGACCGCGTGAAATTTACTCTCGGACATACGGTATATCGGAAGCCCACACATACGGACAGATATTTGCATGCAAGCTCACAACATCATCCCTACCATATACATTCAGTGCAATCGTCGGTCGTGAATCGAGCAGGCGATCTATGCGACACTGAGCATTTTCCGAAAGAGATGGAACATGTCAACGATGTCCTTAGAAAAAATGGATACGGAAAATATCACGAGACACGCACACGATCTAATACAGACGAAACTCAGAAACCGAGCAGACAAAGAGCATTCTTACCATACGTCAAGGGCGTGACAGATCGAATAAGTAAGACGCTAAACAGATTCGATATAAAAACGATCTTCAAACCGACCCAAAATATAGCTCGATTTTTGAGGCCTGTATGTAATATTACTGCAATAAAGGATGTAATACCACTGCAAACCCCGGGTGTGTATAAAGTCGAATGCAGCTGCGGTCTAGCCTACGTTGGACAAACGAAACGGCCCATAGCCACACGACTGACAGAACACATCAAAGCTGTTAAAAACGTTCAGCGAGAAAAATCGGCGATCTGCGAACATATATTGGATAGCGAAAGTAACCACTGGATGCTGTTTCAAAATCCCATTGTGCTATCCAAGGAACAATTCTACTTTCCTCGCATGATCCGGGAAGCCATTGAAATAAGAAGAACCCCGACACTTCAACAGAGACGACCGTTACAAACTCTCTCTACGTGGAACCCTCTTCTTAAAATGTTCCCGCCGCCGAACGCCGAACGCAAAGACATAAAACAGGATACAGTGAGTGTTGTGTGCAAGACGGATTTTCAAAATTCTCGCGCTCCGAGCCCAGCCCCCCACCACCGTTATAACCTACGCAGTGGCGGCAGCGGTATGCGGCCTACCCGAAAAACAACGGATTGACAGCTCTTCAGTCTACCCTAGACAACGGCGGCTGCAACGTCACCGAAACGTCGTGTGCTACAAATTTCACGCGGTAAACTAGTAGCATTTAATTTAAAGCTAAGTTATTCTTTTTTTTAATCCGTTGTTCATTTGTCTTTCTCTCGTTTGTTAATCACTCCTCGGATATTTTGGTTTATGCTATCATGGTCATGTTGAAAAATCACATTAGTTTGGATAATGTGAAGGTTAGATTTTATTCTAGACTTATTTCTCAAATTACGATATCTTAAAGCCACCTTTGTGAAAGTGGAAGAATGTAGAGTTAAAGAGAGTAGAGTTCTGCTCTACTCTATGGCTCTGCTCTATGTCAGTAGAGCTAGATGTCTATGTAAAATAAACAAAGAAACAAAAAATAATTAAATTAACAAAAACAGTTTTAAACAATATAATTAGAGTTCAGATAATATCCACAAGGAGCGGATGACAGGAGAGGATGGGATGAGACGTAGGTAAATAGGAATTTAGGGACATGAAATGCATTTTCAGAGACACTTTCAACCGTGGTATACGCGTTGGAAGTATATGTGTTGAAGCGGCCAAAACACCCTCTTTCGAAAAATCCTTTAAATGCATATGATTCTATGTCCAACATTTTTATATACCGAATCTACTAAGCACAACTACTTAAAGTCTCAAATCCTAGATAATGTACAGTTGGCAATCTTGTGACAACAGCTGTGATAACTGTGACTACGTTGTGACAACAGCTGCCAATCACCAATTTTACCTTTAGGAAGACCGATCGAGAACTCGAATATTGCATCATAGCCGGTCGACGGTGGCAAATAATTTATCCACACACTTGAATGCCAATTACTAGAAACGGACTTTTATCGTAGCTCTATATATGAGACCACCAACACGCCAACAAGCAATCTTTTCAGGGCAGGTAAAAAACTGAATAATTTCTTTAACGAGATGCTTTTTCCTTGTAGTGTAAATAGGATAAAATTCAAAAAATATGTCGGTTGACAAGAGTATTATTTTTTTGAGAGGAATTACTACCAAGGATCGACCGTATAATATCATCAGGGATGCCACTGCAACGAGAATTACAAGAAATTTAAGCAAGACCTTCGAGAACTTTTGAGAACTTTCGAGCCCTCAGGCCATGGGTAGAACGATCCAGAGCGTGATTTTAAATCAATAACAATTAAAAATCAAATTCGATTTTTTGTCGACGGTCTGTGAGGTCTCTTATATAGATCGACGATATCCTGTTCTTTTCCTTTTAACAAGCTTTATATTTTATTTCGCGCTGCGCTTAGTTACAAGCTTAACTTGCAATATTGTTATGTAAGTTGTCCGTTTCAAAATTTGCAAACCATTTTCTACCACTTGCAGTTATCCGATTGAGCTGAAATTTGGCATACTTATATAAGTTCGGTGACAATGCAATAGTATGCTACTTTCCATTACACATCATGACGAGGATCTGATAATGCTGCAGGAATATCGCCACTAGAACTCCCTAATGGAAAGCGCTAAGGTAGTCGTTTGAGCTCGTTTGCTTTATTGTCTTGAGTACTTTCCATTACACATAATGTCGAGCATCTGAAGATGGAGCCAGGAGATTGCCACTGGTACTCCCTGATAGAAAGGGTTGAGATAGTCGAGTTCGGTATCGTTTGTTTTGTTGTCACGAGTGCTTTCTGTTACACACGATGACGAGAGAGGGAGGATGGAGCCGGGAGATTGCCACTGGAGCTCCCTGGTGGAAAGTAAAGCTTTTTCTTTAAAATCCCTCTTTACTTTTAGTTTAATCTTCATATATATCAAGTTAATCAATTTCAATTTTTTTCAATTTCAATTTATTTCCAAAAAAAAATCCTAACAAATTGTAGAAACTTAATATCTAGGTACATTTAAATTTCATTCTATTAGTCGGTTTTTACAATATCTAAATTTATCACACGTACATACAGTTCAACATACTTTAGGACATCAAAATCATTTTTAAGATGTACTTACTAAAACCACAAATTAAAATAATCAATAAAAATAATCAAGAAATGAAGATCAGAAAGTCAGAATAATTAAAAAATGCCACTTAAAAGTGTCAAAACAAATTAGCCAAAAAATTTAAAAAATCATTCAAAATCAACAAACTCATCGATCGAATAAAAATCTTTGTCTAATAAGAATTCTTTAAGTAATTTTTTGAATAAGCTTTCCACTTGAATTGTTTTTAAACTTTCCGGTAGCCTGTTGAAGTAATATGGCCCAGAGTATAGTGTGTCTTGCCTTGCTGTGTTTAGTTTAGTACATGGTATAAAAATGTTTAATTTATTTCTCGTATTTTTAGGAAGTGTATCTGAAAACTTTTTATAATGTGTTTCTTCATTCTTAAAAAACTCAGTCAGTAACTTAAAGAGATAGAGTGAGGTTAAGGTGAGGATTCCTAGCCTTTAAAAAATGGGTCGACACGACTCTTCCCTTTTCGCCAAATCGCGAAATGAAAAACGATTACGAACCATTATTAACCTTAGAGCACGTGTCATCTGAGCATGTTCTCGACGGATTAAGATATTCGCTCACTTTCTTAGTCGTTGGCACTAAATCGCGGGTGTAAGCGTCGCCTCGGCCAACCACGGCTAACGTCTAGATGAGGCATCATAGAGAATGTGCTAAATGGCCATTATTTACCGTCCCGTCTGCAGATCCACTCGGGCGACCGAGATAAGTGTAAGAGTGGCGGACTGACGTCCGTGAGACTATAAATTTCGAATAAGAGCTAAGCGCAAATGAAAAAATATCTTTGTCCGCGACGCGACGGTGCGACGGCGTCCGGGCTTCCCTGCCACCAAGGCGGTCTTTAATTTTAAAAATGGCCGCCCTGCGCAATTTCAAATTCTCCCATAATAACATCGCGCCGAATGGCCGTCGCCGCCCGGCCATCGCACAGTGGTCCAACCGCACGATTGATTCGACAATAGGACCTCAAGGGCTTCCTATACGGTGAAAACTGCTTAACAAGCAGGTGAATTATTTTTGCTTGACAAGCAATTTTAACCGTTTAGAACTGAGCTTTATAGCTTGACAAGCAAAGTACATGATGTGGACAATGCTTGATAAAAAAATATAATTTTGCAATGCTTGTCAAGCACGTTTGACCACGGAGAGCTCGAAATGTCATGGCGAGTGTACGCGACACGAGCGGAGACAGCCGCGGCCTGGTGGCGAGGACGCGTGGCCTACGAGCTATTATACATATTATGTATAATAGAATTTTCAAATAGACAGGCCAGAAGAGTTGAAATTATATAATATTTTCTTTTAATATTTTTTTTTATTGTTTCCTTAATAATTTGTCTTATTTTTTTTCAATGTTGTAAATTTTAAAAACAAGAAAAAAGCGATAACCGGTCATCGTAAAAACGAGGGAAAACAGGAAGGAATATTTAATTAGTTATACATACTATCTAGTTTTTATAATTTATATTTGAGTTAAATTAGTATATACGTAATTATTATTAAGTAATATGACTTTTCTTTTTGACAATTTTTCCAAATAAGTGGTTTACTCATTTACAAAATCAAAGAGGCGCTTCATTGGTTTCGCGCATAGGCACTCGGCGGTCGGCGCGCCACTGCTTCGAATACAGGTTCAGTCACCTTGTGGTGACTAAAATTCAAATAAGTGTACTGTTTGACAAGCATGCTTGCTGTGTCACGTAGTTACGTCAAGCATGCTTCTCAAGCACGCAAATGCTTGACAAGCAATTTGACCGTCTACGGGGCGATTTAGATTATTTTTAATAGGCCAGTCAGATAGGTATTTTAACTTATCGACCTAGTAACATAATGGGCCCGATTGCTGTTCTTTGTGAACTAAAACTAAAATTAGCCCAAGCGAACGAGACAGAGCAATACGTTAGAGCGGAATATGAAACGAACGATCGTCGATAAATACTACCTATCGAACTAATACTCGTCCGAATAAATTCGAGCATATTTCGTGCGGTGTAAGATTTGACCTTGGCGGGGAGTTTTAATGCGAAAAGGTGACAATCGGTCATCTTACATTCCGCTCTATCGTATTGCGCTGTCTCGTTCACACGGACTAATTCCCGATTTTAGTTCACGAAGAAACGCAATCGAGCCCAATAGCGACTTAAGGCCTTTCCGCGTTTGTTGTTTCCATCTGTCTCCGCGCAAGTTGGGCATGCGCTGAGCATGGTCATGTGAATGTGGGTCGTCGTTTACTTCGCACAATTACTTGGTATGACCATTTTAAGAATTCTGCATGTTATGTTTAATATAAATAAATAAATAAAATGGCGTAACAAGAGGAGGGAGGGCTCGCACGCGTAATGTATGTTTTTGCGGTAAGTTCATTCAAAATATCTAAAGTCTAGTTCATAATATAACTTTGTATATCAATCAAATAACTACTGTTTCTATATTGTATTGTCTTAACGAGGAACGAATGAGTATGGGATACAGAAGGAGTCCTCCCGAAGATTTTGGATATTTTCGACTGTCTAGTCTGCGACTATGCACAATCGGGCGTCACTGAAAAATATGAGTCTAAACTCACCACTAATCCTTCTACCACCGGGCTAAAGGACACTGTGACAAGATGCTCGTCCAATCTCGTCCGCTTGGGCTACACAGCGAATCTAACACGTGACTGTGGAACACTGCAGGATGAAGACCACCTCCTATCCTACGTTCAGCTGTCAACCCTAATCACACACCACGACATGCAAGAGACGAATGACAATGGCATCCAGGCCGCATATTTTTGGAGAGGCATGTCCTAACTTGGCCCGAACACGTTAACCAACTAACGAGGAATGCCATTTCTGAGTAACATCGATGCAAAAAATAAATACTTTAGTTTTTATTTCTTTTTGTCATAAATAAAACAAACAATTCGATGATTCGCGAAATCAGATTTTTAATTAAAAGCATTTAACAAAAAGTTAAGGCGTTTTCCTAAAGCTCTATGGTTGGTTTTATGATTCAAATAAATAAATAACCAATTAGCTTCAAATGGATATAAGCAACACTGTGCGCAGCGCCGCGGCCGCACCGCGACGCCCGCGCCCGAGCGCCGCGCCCGCCTCCCGCCCAAAAGCCTTATTAATTTTCGAGCGATGCGGTTTTTATTATTGTCATTATTATTTGCCCGCGAATGATAAAGGCGTCCGTAAAAAAATTACGCACCCAGAAAAATTCCCGCCGATTCGGCGGGAGAATTAATTCGCCCGATAACCGGAAGAGGGGCGGCGCGGTCAGCTGTTTATTTTGCTTTGCTTATTCCCAAAAAGGGAGGGATTCTCCTAATAAACGGGGCGTGTAATTATGCAGACCTGCGTCGTATAATATTTTTTTTTTGCGTAGATACCCGTATTAATTATATATAGTATTAGATTGCTGAACTCCATAGTACGATTAGGCAACACATCTGGGCCGGCGAAATGCAGGCGGCGCTTACAGAATTGACGGCCAACCTAATAACAATTTATTTGGCTATCTATAATAACATTGATAATGAATAGTATTTTATTAAGGATGGATTGATTATAAAGCCCAATAATTATTAAAGTATTTTATTAGGAATGGACTGATTATAAAACTTAACAATAACAATAATTACATTCAAATATTAGTGTCATTAAAACTTATTTATATATCGGCTAATTAGATGACAGAAATAATAAATAGAGATAGAATGCCATCTTTCAGTCTATGTTATTATTACGCATTGAAACCTGTATACCAAATAAAAAATTGACATCTTGGTGTAAATAATATTAAAATGAAAAAACTGGGATTTAAAAATTAGTAAAAAAAGGCATATTGGAGTCCCTAGTTCCAAAAACTCACTGGAATGTCCCCAGAGCATTTAGAGAGGAGGGACTGTTGCCAAACGAGCGGGGTAACAACGCCGTTTTTAGTGATTACCATGCGGTGGGCGTGCGAGTTTCGAGGCTTTGTAGAGAAGACCTTTTTTTCTAATAAAATGGAGAAAGTCTAGTGGCGATTTTTACCTTAGCGGTACAGTAAATAAGCAAAATTGTCGTTACTGGGCAACCCTCGTGAACTGCACGGAAGACCATTTCACAGTCCGAAAGTGACAGTTTGTTGCACTGGGCCTCGATAGGCATAACAGGGCTTCATTTTTTTGGAGAAGGAAACTCAAATGTGACTGTGAGTTCAGCAGACTGTGAGATGCTGGAGAACTTTCTACACCCCAAAATGAAAGATTATGACAGGCGATATGACACAGTAGTCTTCTGGTTTCAAAATAATGGAGCCACGGCCCATACTGTCCGACGTTCACGCGAAGTTTTAAAAGAAATGATTAACGGCTGCTTGATCTCCTTATGAGGGGATTTTCCATTGCCCACTTGCTCCCGAGATTTGACCAATTGTGGCTTTTTTTAAGGGGCTACCTCAAAGCTGCGGCTTATATAGTTCAACCTTGAACCCTGAACGCTCTGAAGGAGGCAATTGATCTTGTAATCCCAGGAATTACACAAGGTATGCAAGAATAGGTGAAAACTTTTTTGAACAGCTCAATATGTGCATCGCTAAGGCCGTGACTTTAACGATATTATTTTAAAAATTTAAGCAAAACAAATGGCATAATGCGGCCGATTGCGGTTCGTTGACGACCTAAAATAATGTCGGAAAACGCATCTAAATAAGACATTTTAACGTTGAAGTCATTTTGCGATTGCGTTTCTAGTCTAAATTTAGCCAGGATCAGTTTTAACGCATTTCGTGCTAAAATAAGGTCACCATATCCGAAATGCTATTGCGTTTCTACCTTTTTGACAGTTGCCCGGTTAAAACGATGCAAAAGCTCGTCTATTTTAGAACGCTCTGTTCGGAGCGACCGTAAAGTGCCTGCATTGATTTCTATGTGTTTCTGTGTGACTTTTTCTAATAAAATGTTGCCTAATGCATATTTACTCTTTCGGATACGGAGTAATGCTGAATTGTAATAATAGGGGATAATTTAGGTATTTCAAAGCGAAATTTCCGACATAACCTATAAATTTCATTTTTCGGAGCGGCTTCAAGACATACGGAACTTCGTCTCACATAAGGGATTATTCCAACCCTATTTATTTATTTATTTATTTATTATAAAAGGTACACAAACAATACTCTAATATTACATGGCTATCGCTAACATTTTTACTTTGTTTCTAATTAGGGTATAATATTATATGCGTACTCCGCATGCTTAATTTATAATTGCGTATGTGCCGTATCTCATGATTTACAAAATTATTAAAATTATCAAAATTATCAAAAGTTATCAGTACAAAAATTAATATCCTTAAAAATTATCAAAACAAAAATTAAAAATTGATGTGCCTGCTGTAGTATTCGTTAAATTGTACAGGCTGTCGAAAGAAACAGCGTAATTTTTAATTGGCAGCCTCTATGACGATTTATTTTTATTTTCGTTTGCGGTGTAATGGCAAAAACGAAGATTTTAAAACGTAAAATACGATACAAGAAACGTCCAATCCGACAATGTTCACGCTGGCCGTTTGACGTTTGAAGCGTGTGTCCGGTGCGGAAACGTCCTTATTTTTCATAGACAAACACCACGTCAAGCATATAAGGTCACGTTCTTAATTAAGAGTAACGCAATCGCAATAAGTTTAGTGTATGCACTTGTTCGGATTAGTTTTAGGCCACTCTTATTTTAAGAATTTATTTTAAGAAATTTTGCTGTTGAAATGAACAGCAATCGGCCCCAATATATACATTCAAAAATAAAATCCTTATTTTCTTTCATTATGAACTATTTTTTATAATTCACTGGCCGAACCAATAATTTCATTCTGCATCTGCACCCTGTATTAATATTTTACACTGTTTAGGCGTGTTTAGAGCGCTATCTCTAGTGCGCCGCATACTGTTATACCACGGAAGTCGCTATTTTGAAACATAATAATAGAAGAATAATTAATTTTGAAACTATGCTCGCTATCTTCACGTTGCGTTTTGTAGTAAAATCCTGGTTGCCAAATCGTAGTACGGCGTTAAACAATCGAATACGCTATATAATCAATGATATCTGCCAAGTTTCTGTATAATATAAATGCAAGGTAATCCTCACTGAACTCTTTAATGATTTTACGGTTGAAACGCCGAGATAAGAATAAAAATATGAAACACTATACATATTTATGTGTAAACAATATTGACTTTAAGCTCAAGATAGTGTGAGACGATTTTCCAAACTATACAAATCAACGGTGAAAATTTAATGTGTTTTAATAACTAGCAAATTCATAAAAAACTATAGTTTAAGGCTCTAAAAAAATACTTCCTGTAGTCCCTCGATTTCGTTAATTTGAATCGCGTAAGAATGATTCCTGACTCCAATTAGGCTAGCGCCACATTAAGCGGATCATCCGCCGCCGATCATCCGCGGCGGAACGCCAATACGTTCTGTCGCATATAATTTACTATGATCGGACACACTACGCGGAAGATCGGTTGTTCCGTTGACGGACCGCTCGCTCTCGGCGTCTGTTCGGTCCTCCGCGCGCCGATGTTCCGTCGGCGTCTGATCGGCAACGTCGCATTGCATGTTTTTTTATGGGATGCGACACATTAGGCGGACGATACGCGTTGGCAGCGCACGTACAGCATGTTTGACACCGAAAGATTTATTTTGGAGGTTCAGAACAGAATTTGCCTTTGGGACTCGAGAGAAATAAGTTATAGTGACAGGACGGCAAAGAGACGGGCATGGGAAGAGATAGGAAAACTATTTTACGACAGTTGGGAGGATGAAACAGAAAAGAAACGGCAAGAATTTGGTGAGTTTGTTATTTATTTATTATTATAATACGTATTTAAATGAAATTGTGTTGCCATTCTAATTTACCTTCTTCCATAAAATATCGTTTAAATGATTCTCTTGTATTTATTGCATTTGAAAGTCTGGATGTATTACAAATTGGCAATGTTCGTAGTTCAGAAACTAACAATTCTTCATTATAGTTGGAACCGTCTCTTCTTCGAACAAAGTTATGGAGAACGCATGTCGTCTTTACTATCTGTGTAGCAAAATCGGGATTCGTAAGAACCGTCGTGTGGAGTACTCTCCACTTATTGGCCAATATGCCGAAAGTACATTCCACATACCTTCTTGCTCGGCATAGGCGATAATTAAATATACGTTTTTCTATATCTAACGTTTTGCCTGGATAGGGTCGCATTACGTGTTTATGTAAAGCGAAAGCTTCGTCAGCTACCAACACAAATGGTAACACTGGAGAAGTAGTACCTGGCAATTCCCTATCATTGGGTAAATCCAACATTCCTTGGTAAAGCTTCTGCCCGAAATTGGAACTTCTAAAGATATTGCTATCAGCTTCCTTTCCGTATGATCCAACATCAATTGAGACAAAGCAATAGTTAGAATCTGCGACTGCCATGAGTACAATCGAAAAAAACTTTTTATAATTAAAATAACTTGATCCACTGTTTTCAGGATTAACAATTCTTATGTGTTTACCATCTACGGATCCTATACAGTTTGTAAAGTTAGCATATTTATAGAATTCTTCAGCCACTTTTAACCATGATTTTTTATTTGGCTCTGGCATTTCAATCGGCTGCAGCACCTCCCATAGTACTTTACATGTTTCTTTTATAATTTCTGTTATAGTTGATCTTCCCATTAAAAAGTCCTGTGATAAGGTCTTAAAATTCATTCCGGTTGATAAATACCTGAAACGAGATATCCACATTAAATAATAGTATAACTATACAAGCTTATATCTTAGATGTATAATAAAAGTCTCTCTATCTGTTTATAATTTCATATTTATTTATATTTCACAGTGCAAGAACTCCAAAAGAAGTGGAAGCATTTAATAGATTATCATGTCAAAGAAAAAAAGGACGAAAATACAAGGAGTGGAAGTGCTGCGCCTAAAAGGCGTAAGAATTCCTACATTGAATTTCTTCGTTTTTTAGATGTTGTGAAAGAACCGCGGATAACAACGGGTAATATAAGTGCTCCGGTTGGTAGTTCAACTAATGACTCAACTGAAAATACTTGTGAAGAATCAGCTATAAATTCAAATTCAAATTCAAATACAAGTTCACGGCAAACTACGAATGAGAATTCGCCTTCTGCTCAAGCAGATGTAGTTCCAGGAACTTCTCAAACTACTAAAAAGTATAAAATGACTGCCTTTCAGCAGAGTTTAATAGCAACAATGAATAAAAAACAACAACAACCATCACCAAAAGAAGACGATGGAGACACAAAGTTTTTACTTTCTTTATTACCTCAAATTAAGAGCCTCGACGAGAGGCAAAATTGTGAATTCAGATTAGAAGTCATGAATTTAATTTACAAAATAAAGTATCGAACACCATATAATATGTCACATGGTCAGTATTATGTTAATCAACCCCGCTATGAGACATCACCACCGGATTACCACCAAGGATACACAAGTACGTACTCGTCCTTGCCGAACGTTCAGTCACCGAACGTACAGTCACCGCAATTGAGTGAAACACAAGAGATTCAATCTCAAAACTCAAGTATTGAAGAGGAAATCTACGAAATACTAAAGTAATATCATAGCTGTAATAAATAAAGATTTATAGAAATAATATTGTTTATCTCACCTCAAAGTAACAGTCAGTCTCTCTTCTGCAGATATAGCCGTTCTAAGTTGTGTATTTTGCTTGGTTATGTAAGCCTTCGTCAAACTTAGCAGTTCGTCAAATGATTGAATGGACATTCGATAATATTCAAATGACTTATCTGGATACTGTCTTACTTTCTCATATAAATTTTGAAATTGCCCCCTATTTATTCTTAGCGCATTTAGGGGATGTACCCAATATTTACTCTTTCTTCTATCTTGTTTTAAACCTTCATAAATAGCAATCACATCTAAAGGATCCATTTTACGTCCACACTGTATAAGGCTCGGCGGTCGACTGATAATCCGCCAACGGAATTAGAATGTGGCTGCTACGTTCGGTGGCGGATTTTCCGCGACTACGTTCGGCGGCGGAAGATCCGTTCAATGTGGCGCTGGCCATAGGGAGTTAAATATTATAGTCCAGGGCGAGAGGAGTATTAAATTGTTTCGTGAGCTATGGTGAGATTCCGTTGTCTATTGCCTTTCCATGGCCCCGTCTATTATATTGACCAGTCTCGACTATTTATACCTAAAGTGGACTCATGGCGTTAGCTCACTTTTAAAAATATGAAAATATGGCAATCTTCTTCTAAAAAGATCAGCACCTAATTAAAAACATGTGTCTTCGAATGTGATCAAGCATTTTATAGACTAGATAGTTAAGAGCAACCACTTCAGTTTTTACACTATACACAGAGAATAATAAATAATGATTTTGAAACATTAAAAAGCATCAATGCAGTTAATCATATTAGGAATTTGAAATTCTGCATTTAAGGCGGAGCCTGGTTTAGACGGCCAAAAAACCATGTTTTTCATGTTCTTTTTTAAAACTTTAAGTTGGAATCTATACATGAATCTTTTACCTCTGGAATCGCTGATAGTTACAGATTGTTGTAAGTGTAAAAAAAAAATACTACTTTTCTTTAAAGAAAACTTCAAACGCGTTTTTCTAAACACCTTATTTTTCTGTTTTGCGCCGGTGATGATAAAACTACCTGACATATCGAGTTTTTACAAAAAAAAAATGGAGATTATTATATTCTCTTCTATATGAACATACAAAAAAGTCACAAAAAAGTTTATATAATTTTTTTTTTGCTAGTTAAACACAAAATTTTGTAGCGAAAATCCATTTTATTTCTTTAAATCCTTAACAAATGTTAATTTTCTACTATTTTTTTTTTGTTCATCTAGAAAATACACATGTACAAATGAATACGAGTATCTTAGGTTACTTCTTTGTTTCAGGCAAAATTATGCTCGCTATTACCGGCGAAACCGAATACCGTTATTTCTGCAGCGGTAGAAACTATTGCAATTCAATATCTCAAAAATAGTTTTTTTAGTATTGCAAAAAAATTTTTTTTTTGAAATGTTAATCAAACTGATATATAATATTCAGGATCCGATTTCAACTTTAAGTTAAAACATAAAAATGGCCTTCTAAATCAGGTTCCACCCTTAAGACACACATAAGTGGAGGCCGCTATCCTGCCGCAGTTCGTGGTTTTGTGTGTGCGTAGTGCGTACTTAAAACACTCTTAGTGTCAGTGAGCTGGTATTCATATTTTTATACCATATTTATTTATCTGTCACGGTCGGAACTATGAGTATCCGCGTCTCGTAACAAAATAATCAGGAATATTGTTTGATTCCTTAACTTCTAATTCAGGCTCGTTCGCAGTTATACAATCAACGAGTGTTTAAAATTTAGGGGGAAACTGAAAACCAGTACCAAACTAAAACCAGAGAAAAGTAGTTAAGCTTTCCTTCTTTTAAAATATTTTCTGAAAGTAAAATTAAATTTAAATTTCATATCTGTTAGGATGAATAATATTCACAAAAATTTTACAAATCTAAATGGGCAAGCGTGACATCCATCAGCCACAATTGAAAACGCTAAATTATCGACATTTCATAGCTTCAAAGAATCCGAGCACTGTATTTCTAAATGAAGGCTCGTTATTTATGCTGGCATGCGACCGATTTTCCCGGAAGCAGAAGCAACGCCGACCTGACGCGACGCCGCGACGCCTTGACTGAATCGGGGAAAGGCATAGCCTTCGCTCACGTTTCAGAATTGTACATGTCATTTTATTGGCGGCACTTCTCTGAATGCGATGTGTGCATTGTCAGCATCATATGTAACTGATCCTTACGATTCACGATTATGTAATTATCCTATATAAGAAAAAGGGTGAGTGTATTCTTTCGGCGCCTGAAAATCGATTTTTACTTGCATGAATCGGGACAAAGTTATAACAGAAGGCACACTGCATCCGTACCTTTGAGCGTGAAAAAATTGAAAACCTGAACGAGTTTAAAAATCTCTAAAGAAACATTTATTCAACGTATGAATTCCCCCCCCCCCCCCCCCTCGCTACCCCACCACATAATATTTTTTCCTTGTCCTTATATCCCATTCCTCCCTACGATATCGAATTGACATATTAGTTTTTCTTTTATTTTCTTTGTTATGATTAATATGTTAGTGTATTCATTTATTATATTCCTCTAATTCATAAAAATTACTCTTTTTACACGACTTTTCAACAAAAAAGAGTCGACTTTTCAACAAAAAGGGTCAAGAAAGGGAGAAAACAAACCATAAAATTATAACACGAGCGATAACTAATAGTAACCTCATATTCATATTCATATTCATTTTATTAGTATACTGGTATACAAGTCAGATACAGATTGGCAAACATCCATAGATGTTGGCAAACAAACCTTTTTATTTATCGTCTCTTAAAGACGTCAAGAGATTGCGCCTGCCTAATGTGCTCGCTGAGTTTGTTGTAAACCGCTTGGCCGGCGATATAGGCTAGCCTCTCCGACTTGGATAATGCATGACTTACCGAACGTAGCATGCTACGGGATCTTGTTGGATAGTGGTGATGCACACCATTCACTTCGAAATCGGTTAGATTTCTGCGAACGAAGAGCGCTACTTCCATTATATAAATGGAAGGCAGCGTCATGATGCAGAGATCTCTAAACAAAGGCCTAGCTGGCGTGTCAAGCGCCACACGCACTATTGTGCGGACTGCACGCTTCTGCATAACGAAGGCCCTCTGCCTGTCGGCTGCTCGCCCCCATAACTCCGCGCCGTACGTTAGCAGTGAATGAAAATATACAAAGTAACATATGCGCAGCGCGAATAAATCGAGAAATGAAGCGAAGCGATGTAGTGCATAGCACGCTCTTCCCAATTTATCACATAAAGCATCAATATGTAGGTGCCATCGTAACTCATTATCGATTACGAAATCCCAAGAACTTGTGTGAATAGTGTCTTATGTTTTCAGGATTTATCTATGTATGTTTTCCGTTTCTTTATGTATCTACCATAACTTCTAAACGCTCGAACTGATTTAAAATTATGAGGTATTGTTATAGTCATTATGTGATCCCGAGTGTTATAGGTACCGTAACTATCCAAATATCGAATAAATATTTGTCTAAATGTCCGAATCTCTAAATTTTCATAAATTAACCAAAATATATCGTGTTTAAAGTCAAATTTAAGGCCTGATTTAGTATATTCCAAAAATATATATATTTATCTTCATTGCTAAATTCATAAATCACAAATATTTCTTACAAAATAATTATAAATACAGTAGTTCATTGTTTGTAACGGCAGACTTTTAATTTATATGTTATTTATATGTTATTAATTTATATGTTATTAACACACTTTTTCATAAATTAATTGGCCCACGTAAACCTTTAGTCACAATAACCCTGGCGGTATGGTCGAAAAAGATATTGCCATTTCGCAGTTGGCCAATCTGGTTGTGCTCTACCGTATGTGCAATAAAGTTTCTAAAGAAACAAACAGACTGCACAAGAAAGCGTCCCATGTATAAATCATTAGTGAGTTCATTCATAATTACTCATGCACTATCAAGCTAATTTCATGTCGTTCTCTTTCTAACATAATTTTTTGCTTGGGCTCTAGAAAAATAACGTAATGGGTGTTATTACTGCACGGACATTTTTTTCTGTGGGTGAATCAGTACAACGTAGTAAGCAAGTTTTGATTTAAAAAATGGAAAAAAACTGAAAAATATATATATTTTTGGAAAAAAAATATTTTTTGTTTTTTTTTTTATTTGAAATTTTGAAAAAGTTGACTGTTAAATAAAGGTTTGAGAAGCGTTTTAGCGCGCTGCGCCATCTAGAGGTAGGTAATAAGTCGTAAATAAACAATATCAGCGACATTTTATAAACCGCTAGATAGCGCATCGTAATCGTAGTTTTTCATACTATAAAAAACAAACTTTAAAAAAATGTTTTTTAAGTTTTTTATTGAAAGTTGCTTACTTCGTTGTACTGATTCACACACAAAATAAATGCCCGTGCAGTAATACCACCCCGTATACCTACATATTCATTTTCAAAGCTGCGTCTGGATTGTTCATATTGCTGGTTTACGATCTCAGCGTCTAAAACGTATATTTTTTTACTTCACTGAACTAAATTGTACAGCTGGCAACGTTTTAGAAATAAAAATGAACTCCCAGTTCTCTTCCTAGCGCCTATATACCTTTCAGAGGTATGACTCGTGCATAAGTGCATGATAGAGACAAATATGCATATCAAAATATGCCGCCGCGTGTCTCTGTTGCAGGCTTTGTTAACGATGCGACACACATTTAGCGATAAACGTATGAAATACTTAAAAGCGACAAATAAAATAACGTAACTGGCAACGCTAAGTCACGTAATGTGCGGGGCTATCTGTCACAGCGCCGCGTCGTCGCTTATTTTCACTTGCATCAGGGCCAACAGGATCCGAAAAAATGTATACCTGGGTGCGGGCGGGATTATAGAAACAGACATTGATAATTGATTGTAGTATCCCCGGCGATTTTAGTTCCGAATGATACATTTCTCGAACAATTCACTTAAAAATAATAATGTTAAACCAAAATTCAGCTTTACTCATTATTCCCTTATATCAATCAGCCATTTAGCAATTATTCCCTTATATCAATCAGCCCTTTAGCAATCAGTCGTTTAATTTACGCGGATTTACCACGTGTAATTCGTAGCACCCGACGTTCCGGAGATGTTCTGACTGTCGTTGTTTAGGGTAGACTACCCTGTAAACATCTGGTGCTACAAACTTCATGCGGTAAATTCGTTTTAATCCTATGTATAATAACATAAGGTAGCTTATAATAAAATACCCTATTTTACTCGTAAGATATTTAGCCAAAATATCTTTTAGACGTTTAGAAAACATATCAATAACGTAGTAAGTAAGAGCAAGAGAACAATGGGTTTTATATTATAGGGTTACTAAACCGTTCTAAAACATTGACTCCTTTAACCTGCTATATAATTCTGTAGTACGCAGCCAACTGGAGTTTAGATCCATAATTTGGAATCCATACTATGAGGGCGATAGTATTTGCAAAGGAGGTATACGCGTATGTTAACCTATAAAACCAGTCTAGCACGCACTCTCTACTCTTATGAAGAGCGTTTAAATTATTTTAAGATTATTACTCTTAGGAAGAGGAGAGAGTGCGGAAGCCTCATGTTTCTGCACAAACTCCTTAACGGCGGGATAAACTCACCAGTTTTATTAGGAGCGTTAAATTTCAATGTACCATCCAGACGACTTTAGCAGCACCTAACATTTCACCTTCCCATTTCGCAGGCAAATCAATCTTTCCATAATCCTATCTCCCGTGCATACCGATTATACAACACCAGAACCTTTTTTTTTCAACCTGGGACATATTATTTTTTTAAACCTGGGACCGTCTAGCAGTTTAGTCCATTTTAGAGACTAAATAATGAGAAATGCAATACAGTTTTATTCACCAAAATTTGTTTTACTATAATATAATAAGATTCCAGTGCAAATGAAAAGCCTTGAAGAGGACCAATTTATAAAGGTAATTGTAAATAATTTGGTAAGAAAACCAATGTATGGTATAAGAGAGTTAATGATTAGTGAAATTTGTAAAGTTTTGAACAAAATGGTATTATAATAGCTGACATTCTAATGTTCATATAATTTATTACACATCCATTCATTTTAAAAGTAATACAAGGCCATATTGCTAGATTGAAAATAAAATAAATTTACTTTCATTATTCTACATATAATTGGCATTTCTATTTAATATATTATTCTTCCTGACTATTAAATCCCATTAGTATATTTTGATTATTAGTATGTAGGTAATATTGAATATAATATTACAGTCACGAAAACTATCATGATAGTTATGTTTTAAATAATTTTTAAAAATGAATTTAATTTTGTGACGCATCCATGTCTATGAATGCCTATCTGCTGGAGTAGTTGATTGTATTGTATTGTTTTGTAGACAGATTGATAATTTACCGTATGTTATTATTATTTGTTTCACTTATTATTTTTTTAAGCAATGTTAAATATCCAATTCATATTTTTCCTTAAATTGTTATTCTGAATCTATTGTAAATTGAATTCGAAAAATTTTAAGGATGGCAGTTTTTATATCGATACTTTTCTTTATTGAATCTTCAGATAAATGGCACATATGATATTATTCTCTAATTAGTAATTATGTAAAAAAATATATTAGTAGTAATTAATGCAATTAATGTTTTGTTATATGTCATATATAAATGACTATGTATGAAATTAGAGACTATCGCGGACGATTGATATTATAATGTGTTTCATTACATAATGTGTTTCATTACATAATTATATATTTTATTTTTGTATTACTATCTATTTAATAATTAATTCATTTTTATACATGTTTATGAATCTATTTACTGTTTTTTCTGCTCTTTTACTTTATATTTACTCTTTTAATACTTTGGACTGTTTAGTAACTTGGTAATTAGTTTTCAGAATATTTTCTGTTTATTTAAAAAATAGGCTAATAATTTCACTTTAAAAAATTCTTGTATATTTTAAACTTTTCTTTTATATAGAATAACGTACTATATGACCGTTTAATAGGTGGAAACATATAAATGGTTTATGTTTGTTATATTTTGATTTAGTAAATATGTTTCTTGTACTGTCTGTTTCCCGAATAGAATAAAATAAAATTAAAAATAAATAACATAAAAAAGGAATTTACATATTATAAAAATAAGATTAAAAAAAATTGTAGCACCCGACGTTTTGGCGACGTTGCAGCCGCCGTTGTCTAGGGTAGACTGAGTCTACCCTAGACAACGGCGGCTGCAACGTCGCCAAAACGTCGGGTGTTACAAACTACCAGAGGGGGGAAATTAGTTTTTTATATTATTAATAAATGAATATGTATACATAGATAACTGAGAAGGCAAGATAACTGTCTGAAACAATATAAAAATATTGCTTTCGAGTGCAACGCCCAACGAGCCCTGCTATTTTGTGATGCTGTTTGCCGCTTCTTATCCATCTTTTAATACATCAAGTGGGATTGCAGACGCGGAGGGAAAATTTCAGCCGACAGAGTTTTGGGAAATTTTCATCCAATCCACAGTAATATTTTCCAACTGCGCCGCTTCCGCCGGAACCTCTGAGAGCGAGAAATAGCGGGATTGTTAACCAAATTTTAATACCGTTGCGGTGTGGGTATCATCCGATTTCATTACGAATGCACTATTTTACGGGCGAAAACATGACTTTTCGCGCTTTATGCTATATTTTGAGGGTTTTATTAGAAAAATACCAAAATGATTAAGAAAGAGAAATTAATGACATCCAGATTGTTTCAGATGGGAGCTAATGGGCCCAGTGCAATAGGGCCATTATGACCGATGTGCTAGGGTCGACCCAACTCACAGGTACTCACCCATCCGGTAGCCTCCACGCAGAAGTACGAAATAGAAATATATTTATTGTCTGAAATTGTGGTGGTACATTTATGGTGATAATGCGTAAAACTATGTCTCGCTCAATTACCTGTTATTATAACAGATTGACAAATTTACTTATCTGCTAAATTTACTTATTTGCTAATTAAAGTATCTTATTAAAAAATGTAATTATTTCACTGGTTTGCCTATAACATCTAAATCAAATCAATAATAATTCGTAATGTTCATTAAATGGCCTGGAATAACATTATCTAAACAGACCGAATAAGTAACAATAACAAAATCTAAACAGACCGGATAAGAAGCAACTAACAGTAGAAGACAATTAACAAAAATAATTCACCTATAATATAAAAATTAAAGAAAAAAATCAAAATCGATTAATAATCGAGCCCGGGTTTTCCTGGAAATCGTATTTTGGGTGCTCCTGTACGGTTTGAGTACCGTGCGGCGTCAGCCAATCGACTGTGCATTCCGACTAATAACCGGTGGAGTCTATAGAACGGGGGTGGTTGTTAACCTTGCGGCAACCGCTCTAAAAACGACCAATCGGCTACCCGACACTCGGTGAAGAGCCGGGCAAAGGACGCCGTGGTTAGCCATAGATTCGATAGACACCGAATCACCGCTACGTAAAGGAGAGGTCTGCGTAAGCGATGTCGAACCTTTAACCAGTCGGAAGGCCGGAGAAATCTGGCCGTAACTGGAAGTAAGGGCGCGAGTGTCGGCCCACTGGTTGCACACCCGGTTTCTAGCAGTAAGGCGTTGGACTCTTGCGGGCGAGTGGTGTAACTAGACAGTGGACTGTTTCGTCCCTAAGTCTCCTACGCTCACCTCACGGGAGACAGAACTATCTAATATCGTTAAAACTTCCTGATGTGACAGGTTCGCCCGTTGTAGTTGACACCTCCAAGATTGTTTCAGATAAAGGAGTCGACCCTTTGAACGAAGATTTTGACTTTAAATCTTTATCCCAGTTTATTTAAATTAATTTAAAAAATAATAATAATAATGTAATGCTTAAAAAAATATTATTAAATATTGTATACAAAATATTAAACATTTAATTAATAAAAAATAATTGTTTGTTTAAAGGCGGATATGTTATAATGATTTCTGTTCTCTACGGAGATTTTCCTCCCATTCCTCTTTCGTTTGTCATAGTATCCCGGGATCTAATAGGACCGTGCAGCTTGGGGCTGAAAGCCTGATTGTGTTATTAAAGACAGCACAACTCACGGTTTAGCTCCCATCTGGTAGGTTACCCAAAGAGAGACTAATCTGGAAAGGCCCCTGTGAACTCCAGTGGTGGGCAAGTGGGAACATATTTTAGAACACATCGGGCGGTTCTGGGCGGTTTACGCAACGTGCGGCGATAGTAAATCGACTGTATACTCTGGCATTTATATACCGAAGGAGCAGAGGTTGTTGTTGACCTGATATCACCCACCTTTGAAACGATTAGTTGGCCACCCAATCCCGTGTGAGATTGACGGGAAAAGGCGCCACGGTCCCCATAAATCAGGTATAGGCCGCGCAAGCGACTTCGAAACTGGAAGAAGGAGTAGTAAGGGAGTGACTTTTAACCGCTGGTCCTCTTCCCAGTGAATCGCTGTAAGGCGTTGGGTTCTTACGGGTCGTCGGCATAACTAAACTGTGCATTGTTAAAGGTTTTTTTTTTAAGGTTTAATACTTTATTCATTTATTTTTGTACATTTAGCCCCATTGTTATCAATGTTATAAGTAACTCGGAAAAATTGAACACCGAAATGCAGCTAATGCTCAGTGCCCACCTAACTAGGACTAAACTGTTCCGTACTAGGCGGGTCAGAGTAAATAATTAAAATAAGTAATACAACTTATGTAACAATTAGACTAATTAACTTTAAAAACTTTTTATTTATATATTCAATGAATGTACTTAATTAAGATTGAATAATATATAGGAATAAATAAATAACACTAAAATACAAATCAAAATACTTAATTTGTAAGAATAATGCAATGTAGGTAATACAATATTTCAAATACAAATATACGTAAATACGATTTCAATAAATAATAAATGTTATATGGTATAAACATATTTAAAATTTAATAAAATATATAAATATAATTATAAGAGCAGTGCTAAAAAATATGAATAATATAAATAAAAATATGATATGATGTACTATTAATATATGCATAATAATTTATATAATTATACAATATTATTTTTAAATTAACCGTTATACATACGTTTGTGTCAGTAAAAGTATTTTAAGCTCATTCCTTGGGAGACGGAATGAACTGATGCCGCTATAACTACCTGGGGTGACAGGCTCGCAGTTTGTGATTGACACCCCTCGTATGTCAATGTATCCCATGTTATGATTAAGAGAATCTTACAGTATATCGATTTTTCTACTTTTCATTTGCCTGCTGAGTATCGCAATGACTTTAGGTAAATGCGTTGACTTTCAGCGAAGGATGTAACATTGTAGGTCCTAATCTTTTGTGGGATCGTCGTTCTTTCGTAATTCCTAAGTCTATATCGGTTGGCCTTTGTCGATTATGTATCCAAACCCGTGTGAGCGAAGGGTAGGCGTCGACGCGAAGCAACTCGACGCTAAACCTCAAAGCAAAGCGCGAGCTTTCCTCGCTACAAAGTCTCGGAATGTTAAAGCGAGAAATATTGCCAGGGGAAACATTCGCCCCAGGAGAGAGAGGGAGAGAGTGTGCGGAAAATTCAATTCCCCGGGTTTTATCCGATGCTTACATTCGCGGGGATTTTCGTTGCTTTCCTGCATTCGGTCGCCCGCCTGCGCCGGCTGCGCCAACAGATGATTGAATATTTCTGCTATGCAAGTCGAACATACACGGCGATTTCGACGGCGTTGCTGTGAGGTTTGTGTGAATCGTTCGTTCGCTCTATTGCTGTTATGATCCCGGTGGGATTTTTATATCGAGCTAATAATTAATTGACCCGCCGTGCTATAATATTAGACTACAATACAAAAAGTCATTGTTGTTCTCATAATAATTTGTATAACATGTATAATTGTATGGGAACAGAGGTATGCGGGGAGATTAGCTTTGTTGAGATAGAGAATCATTTTTATTTTGAAAATAATAACAGATGTATTAGCTGTGCATGCTAATATTAATTTGTACATTGTTTCAAATAATTTGTAACCCATTATCTTTTTTTTCAAACGCCCCTCGTACAGTTAATTTAATATAGTATAATTTCATTTATACGACTATCTTTATCAGAAGTAGTGGCTTATTTAAATTTTAGGGTAATTTAAAATTCAAAAACTATTTTTATTATCAAGTTTTATCCGTATGGTTTCGTTCTATTCGTTCGAAAACCGCCCGTTATGAACCCCTGTAAATCGACTATCGGTCAATGCTCATGTTAGTTTGCTGGCTAGAAATTTATTTTCCTACCCTATTATCCGGGCAATATTACAACAATAAGAATGAAGTTCGTTTGAACGCGACGCGGCAGCCGCTAATGCGGCAAAAGGCGTATGACGAAATCTGTGGTAAAAATATTCAGTTATAATAATATAATTTACTTCTCTCTCTTATTGACATAACCGTGCCACTTCAATATGACTCAGGAAGTGAGCTCGCCTTAACACAAGAGTGCCGTTGCACTTTACTTAGCATATTAGAAATATATATATATATATATATATATATATATATATATATATATATATATATATATATATATATATATATATATATATATATATATATATATATATATATATATATATATATATATATATATATATATATATTTAAATCATTTCTGCGCTATTTAACCTGGGCTCAGACATTATGTATACCTAAATTTAGACTGTATAAATTACGGCCTAATGTAGCATATAATGGTAATTCCTAAATTGTACATTTTTTTCTTTTCTTTTGTGCTATTGCAGTTAAATGTCTATGTAAATAGACCAATAAATAAATAAATAAAAAGGATTTTTTTGGAAACGACATTAAATGCAACTAATTTTGTACGGTGTACTGTCTAGTTTGTTGACCATGCAATCGTGTACATCATGCAACTGCTAAAATAATCGAACAAACAGTATTTAAATTTTACTATACTGTTCGAATTCATTGGGACAACTATTAGCCCAGTCAAATAAGGAATTTTAGGAGAAAAAATTGGTAATAGTTTGAAAATTGGCATAAATGTTCTTTGATGCGTACTGTTAAACATACTAAAGGTCCCCTACTCTATTGCGCTAGAGCCGCCATCTTTGAAAAATAGCGTCCGGATTCAGTTTTTCGCTTATATCTCGCTAACTTTAGCAATATTGGAATTATGCTTCATGTAAAAAGTAAAGCTTATAAAATTCTGTACAAAAATGTTATTTTTTTTTATATCATCTATTACTAGTATTAAAATAGCCTAGTAAACTGACAATTGACAATCAAGCTGGGGATTTGCCTTTTGTGATTTAAGGCACAATTATTCCTTAGGTGGTCGTACGTAGATTTAACCCAGGAGCTATCGGTTGCCACCGCACCGGGTGTCGGGGGGAGTGAGGGGGGATGTTTGATTCCGCCGCGCTTTACTTTGAACCATACACCATGTAAACTATAGGTATTAGGGCAAGTAGGATATCATTTTCGGATAACCTAATGATTAGGTAATTATATTCAGAGGAAAAAAATACTATCTACAGGAAAAATACTAAATAATTGGTAATATTCAACATTTCAACATTTTTTTTACATAATCGAATTAATTTTTTTAATCATACGAGATATCGATATAGAAAAAATATATTCTGAAAGCACACTTACTGAAGTTAAGGAATATTTTTTTTATTGAACTGCCGTTGGTAAAAGTTAATGAAAAAAATATATTTCATCGCATGGTAGAGCGGCGTATTTACGTTACGTTACCAGTCAAATAAGATCAAAGTTCGACGTTCGACGGAATTAACTAATAATGTTCTGAAATTTGGCACAAATGTTCATTGAGGCGTACTGTTAAACATACTATAAGTCCCTTACTCTCGCTGTTGCGCTCGAGCCGCCATCTTGAAAAATGGCGCTGCGATTAGGTTTATCTCCTAAAACTCGCTAACTATTAGCGATATCGGAATTATTACTCCGAAAATGAATTGCTCATCATTGAGTTATTTGAAAATAATATCCCACTTGCCCTAATACGTATAGTTTACGTGGTAGAGTGCTCAAAGTAAAGCAGGGCGGAACAAACTTACCCATCCCCCTCCCCCCTTCCCCAGACACCCGCACTTCGCACCCCCAATTTCTAGTAAAATATATAAACCCTATTTAAATATAAAAATAAATAAATATTAAATAATTAATTTATTTCCTAAACTCATCCATATATACAAAACTTCCGATATGTATATTTCCAATACGACATGGATTAATGAGTTAAACTTTGGTATTATTACTTCTTTACACAAGCATAGTTAAATGCTATAAGTTTCTAGTTGTCACACTCTGGTACACCTTTCATACAAAAATGCCCATCGTCGTGACAACCAATTCTTTGCATTTAGGTTGATCATATCAACTTGCGACGGACAGTTCGTACTTTTGCTCGTCATTGAAGACTTGCTACAATATTTGTCAAATGAAAATGAAAGTTTCCGTACCGAACGACCGTCAAAAAATTATATTAATGCCTTACAAAATGAGTAATGTGAAGATAGTGGGGAGCGGTATAAAAGTGTTGTGCTCGTATTGTTGAGTGCCATAAAGGAAAACGTGCCGGTTGGCGGGTCCATACAACTACGCGATTATATTGGGAAAGAAAGGCAGCGCGTATACAGGCGGGGGTATTTCGTAGTAAAATATTCCATTGTGCCGGCAGTGCCCGCCCCTGCGTGCATGCCGCCTTGCATTTCCCCTCCACAAACCTCCTTTCAGATGCCTATTCAACCATTTGGCCAGCGGTCACCAACCTCAAGTTAAACGTCCTCTTAAAATATTATAGAATGGTGGCGATATAAGTGCCTACTTTAAAGTAGACGCTAAAATGCTCTGAGTTTATTGCTCCTTGGAATTGTTTCGGTCCCTTAACCCTCTCAGCGATTCACCATTCACCATTTGTCTTAACAAATTTTAACCTGAAGAGTGTCCAGACAAAGAGACGCGCATAAACTGAAAAGAGTTTCTGAATTTACTGACTTGGGTATAACATTTAATAATAAACATAGCTTCAATACTCATATCGAGCTAATGACCTCCAAATGTTACCAGTTGCTGGGATTCATTTGGAGGGTAACGAAGCCTTTCAAGGATTTCCGCGTTGCTATGCTCCTGTTTACATCGCTTGTCCGGACTAGATTGGAGTTTGGCAGCGTGGTTTGGAATCCATGTTATGAACAATATGTTTCAGATATTGAAAGAGTTCAGAAAACGGTTCTAAGGTGAATGCGTTTTGAATTCTTTCACGAAATAGAATTCGCCGATTACAACGCCCAAACTCGCTTTTTTGAATGTCAATCTCTGAAGACGAGACGTACTCTTATAGATCTTCTCCTCATTAATTCACTCTTTACCCATAAACTCGACTGCCCTGATCTGCTCAGTTGTTTCCCGCTGAACGTTCTGTCGACCCACAGAACTCGTCGTTGTGATGTCTTCCGTCCGCCGCATTGTTCAACCAATAACGCACTATTCTCGCCGGTGCCCCGTATAATGCACTCATATGTGAAAATTTTAAATTGCTTTGATGGTATGCTTCTAAGTAAATCACAATTCAAGCAACTCGCCTCTGCAAAAATAACGGCTTAAAAAAACCAAACTGAAATTAAAATAAAATATTTAAGGTATTAGAAGAGTATAACAATGTTGGTAAATTAATAATAAGTAGAAAACGTTTTTAGATTCACATCAAATAACTCAATGTAATATTGCGGGGAGATTACGACAGATAGAATGGCCCACGCTAGTGGCCTTCAATGCCAGAATGATTGGACAACAATTGGAGACTTTTGCATTCCTCCTCCAATGCACTGGAAAGTAATGTAGTATGACTGGACGCCAGAGATGCTGAAATTTTATTTAAATGCCTTTCAGCATACACTTCCAGACCCCAGTAACCTCGCTCGTTGGAGCTATGCCGAGGATAGTTCATGTCCCCTTTGTAGCAACACCCCTTGCACAGCTAGACATATTCTAGCCGGCTGCAGGGTGGCCTTGGATCAAGGACGGTACACTTACCGCCACGACAAAGTCCTTCCTGTTATTCGCGAGGTACTTAGCCTCTCAGTGGCTCGTGCCAACAAGGGTTCCACAGTATCCTCCAAACCCCCAATACAGTTTGTGCGGGTTGGCTCTAAAGGCAAAAACATCTCACTGCAAAACCTTTCTCAATAATCGAGAAAGCTTCAGATTGGATTATGGAGGTCGATTCGGTCTCTAAGCTGTATAAATTCCCTGAAAGTCTCGGATGCACAGCCCTGCGTCCAGATATAACTCTTTACTCTCTATCTCGGAAGATGGTCCTTATCGTAGAATTAACTGTTCCATGGGAATCAAATATCCCAAAAGACCACGAGTACAAATTAAATAAATACCATGACCTCGCAAATGCCGTCACCCGGAACGGCTTCACCGTTCACCTTCACGCGGTGGAAGTAGGCGCTCGTGGCCTGCCAGCTAAATCTTTGTTTCACCTTTTTAAAGATCTTGGCCTCTCCAGGAAAATAATCAACTCCTTTCTAGAAAAATAATCTAAAACCGCGATCTCTGCATCTCAAATTCTATGGCTTCGAAGGGGAAGTGAATGGGTGGTAAGGTGGACGCTCACATGTGGCAAGGCAGCTGTCCTAAACCTACCACCGCCGGTCGTTAGTCCGGAATCCACCCTTCACCTCCCAGAAGTGTAAAAATAAAAAAATAAAAAAAATATATGTATGATGGGCCCGATTTTTGGTCGGTGAATTCCATGGCAGCTCCATTTGTATTTCATTTCATCTAGTACGTAAGACTGGTGTAAATCTGTTGTTTTTTTTTCAAATAAATGGAAAACTATATTTATTTAATTATTTTATTTAATTAAACAACGCATTTACAAAGCGTTATGTATCACTAATAATCATATCAATAAAAATGTATAGTATTTTTTTTTATTACAATTGAACACGGCCGATATGAGCATTGCTGTATGTACTGCTGCTGATCAGGACTTGTTCCAAAGCAGCGAGATTTCTAGTTTTATATGCATATATATTCGGCAATTTGAAAAAGAAAAACAATCATTTATAATATCGCCACCATTACATATTTTCACTAAGTTATAATCACATTTAGGAAGAATTTAAAAGAGAATACGGAAATAAATAATCATGGTTAAATAAAACAAAATGTCAAATAATATTAAGCAATAGTAACCAAAATTGAATAGTAAGAAATAGTCATAAGAATAGTGAAGGAAATTAATAAGAATGCTCAAGGATAAAATTTAATATTGGAAACTGGATTTGTCAATTTTTTGGTATTTTGTCAGGTGTCTTGTGTCAAACAGGAATCAATTTTGGCTTTAAAAGAAGACTTAGGAAAATACAATTTTAAATTTTGGTCTCGTATATTGAATATCCTGGGGGCGATTTACACAAAATTCCTCTGCATAAAAGTGATATGCATTCGAAGGACGTCGAAATGTATTGCTCGAGATTGCCGCGTGCAGATTCCTTGCTGAGTTCTTGTTGCGGTTTCTAAATTAGTTTGATATTCATTCACAGATCGCCGCTTTCACGTAAAGTTGTGGTACATCTAGCACATTATATTCTTTGTAGAGGTCATCTGAAGAGTATCTCCAAGGCTTCTCTTTATAATTTTCATTATTAATTTCTGGACTCTGATCAAGTGCTCCATGTGAATTTTCGCTGCACCTCCCCACCCTATGATCCCATAGGTTAGGATGGATTGGCACAGAGCATGGTAAACTATCTTAAGTGTCATTTGATTCAGGATGCCTCTAAGGTATTTGAAAACATACGTAGTTTCCTTACTTTTGCCGACATCTCCATCATGTGGGTGCTCCATTGTAGCCTGTAATTAATAAAGATAAGTACCTAGATATTTAATGTTATCAACTTTTTTGAAAGTAACACAACTGCAATTTTCGGGGATAAGGCAATCTTTGTGGAGTTAAAGACTGTGCTCTTCTTTTGGTTGAGCTACACTGGTAGTAGGTATTGAATGTTATGTGTACATTGTTTTTTTGCGCATTTAGTTAAAGTAGTGCAGGTATTATACCGTAGAATTACGAAAACTAATCAAATATAATGATCTTGTAGGTAGATGTCATCATCTGGCGCTATTTCGCTTTCAACTTCTTATTGATTAGGCTGAGCTATCTATTAAGTCTCTAGCGGGAGGTGATATCTAGACCTATAAACAGGTGTCTCAAAGATATTAGGGTTCTCTAGGTCTCAGACATATGTTGATATGTGTTTTGTCGGCGAATTTTATGACAAATCACTTTCTATTTCGTTCTTCCTGGCATCTAACTATTTATCGCAAATATTGTTTTCAGAATGCTTGAATGAGTAAACAATTCCTACGGTTATCTACCCCTTACATAAGCATTTAAAATTCCTTCTTTCTATGTCGTCTGTTGTTACTTGTGTACTCGCAAATCGTAACATGAATACTTTTCCGGTTCGGAATTTTCGTTCAAGTCGTTAACGTTACTTTTCAACAATGCTAATACTGAAATATTTGGTTTATTGTACCGTAATGGGATTCTTAGATTTTTATTAACACAAACGAATAATATACGGTACTACAGTTACTAATCGTTGAAAAATTCAATGGATTCAAAATGAATACTGGACCCACGAGATATAGTGGACCCAAAAGCTGCGATACCAGGTCTGAATCATTGGCTCGATTTCGAAATGTGCTGAATATCTAGTAATATCCTCCAAACCTTATTTTCATTATTTCATTTTAACCCTAAATAAGATCGGCGCGATCGGACCGGAATGTGGCTAGATATTTTTACAATCTGCCATGTAAATAAATAAATACTATGACCACAAAATCTTAAAAATAAATCCAACAAGTTCTTTATCGATTATAAGAGTTTTTTTTATTTATGTATTGTGTCTAACGCCGCATTATTGGATTAATTCATCTCTATTTCTCATTTTTCATTATTTTTCTTTAAATCTTTTTCTATAAATAAATTTTTTGTTTTTTGTGTATATTTTGTGTAATATATATTGTTTAATTGTGGTTTATGTGACGTCTTTTAATTTGCATAATTCTCTATTTGAAGTAGTTCCTTTGAAATGCATTATATGGCTATGGTTTTAAACAACTTTTTTTATTATGAATTAAAGGACCTATGTACTTAAAAATGACAACGACTAATTTATGATTATATAAGCTGTACTACTGCGTTAAATAAAAAATGATAAGGTTTATACAGGTGATATATCTTTTTTATAAATTCCCTTCATAAAAAACTATACATCACTATCGCCTAAAAATCCCTGCATAGTGCTACTACCGCATCATCATCTCAAAATTTTGGACTATTTAGAAATCAGTGATTGTATGGAGGATGTTTCAGTACTTTAAAGACAGCTTCTTTAATGACCTCGTAATTCTGAAATTGCGTGCTTGTGCGATTCAAATCAATTTTAGCAAGTCTGAGTCTTCGTTTTTTCACGCAATTCGTCACATTTTTTTTTAAATGTTCAGCATTTGCAGCCCCTGCCATAGTAGCTCCATGACCAAGGTATTCAATCATCACGACTCCTTGACTGTCCCAGAATAGAGAGCCCATGATATTACCAGCGGTTTCCAGGTCATGGACTGTTGTTTCGTTTCAGGATCGTAATTGTGAAAAATATTTCGTCCATAGTTATGAATCGAGCCAAAAAACGGTCAGGATCCTGTTATAATAAATGCAAAGAGCGTGGCGTGGCGAAATTTCAGTCTAGTTTTTTCTGCGCGTCCGTAAGCATTCTAGGAACCCATCATCCTTACCCGTCATACCTTTTTCATCCCTAAGCAATCATGTGGTCTTTTATATAAGTATACGTAATAGAATTATATTTAACACTTGTAAAGACCGTGATCAGAATAAGCGACAAAGCGGATTCTGAAACGCCCTAGCTATGTTCGTTCTGATTCTTGTTCACTTCTCGGATAACTTGCTTCTGGAAGGGTGTCCTCTTAAGTCGCAGCTTTTGGCATTCCTTCCGGACGAAGTTCGCATTACGAACGCCGGCGCTCTTTGAGCCTCCAAAAAGTGTTACCTTCCTGCAAAGTTCAGACTGGAGATCTAATTAAACTTGATTTTCCAACTTTGCGTGCTCTTGTCTCAATGAAGAGGCTCCTTTCAAAACGCCTTCGAATAGCCGGACTTCGTTGAGTGAAATCACTTTTAAGACGTCGTTTTCAGGGATTGTGAGTTTGTTACCTTGAATAAAGCTGAGACGCTCGAGTTATTCGACGGTTGCTAATCTTTTAATTTAGGCGAGTTATAAAAATATTGTTTGAAATGCTTGTTGAAGTTTTAAAATAAGATTTTTTCATTTCCAGTTACTTATTAAATAATAATAACTAAAAAATTATGGGAAGAATTTATTCATTACATTGTAGATAGCCCTAATTACATTTTCTTTATTTATTATCAAAGTTTATTTAGGCGAACAATATAAATTTTAATATGAAAATATAATTAAGGCTACCTACAATAAAATTAATAAATTCGTCCCAGAATTGTCAAATGACCATTTTATTCCTGTACTTTCATTAATATCGTTTCATTAAACTAGTAGGTAAAGGACGTTTAAAAAAATATTATTGAGCGATATAAATGCACATCGGGGGAGTACTGAACAAGGGCGGTCCTAGCCTTACATTTTGGGGGGGGTCACAGTTATGGGCTTAAGGTTTGGGGTGGGGGGGGGGTCGCTGTTATGGGCCATGAGATTGGTTTAACGGTTTGTAAATAAAACAAAGTTCCCCTTTATTATACAATAATTTATTTATGGAAACAAGTGTATTTGCATAAGGAGTTTATTATAAGCCATATATTTAAGATTTGGGGGGGGTCATGACCCCCTTGACCCCCCCCCCCCCCCTGGGACCGCCCTTGGTACTGAAACGTGCTTCAAAACAGGTTTTTTTAAATACGCATTTATATAATCACTAGTGGAATGTTTCTATCCCCTCCCACTATTTACCCTCTCCTCCCCCCCCCCCACTCCCACCCCTTAAGTAGCCTATGTTACTCATCGTTCCTTCGGCTATATTTTTAAAAATCACATCGTTTCATTGGTCCTTTCGACTTCCACTTTCGCATTTATAAAATGTTCATGAAGATCGTTTGAACGGTATAGAATGTAATGTGCTGCAGCGCCATCTAGTGGCGGGCTACGAAAAACTGGATAGCGCGAAAATATTACTCGGGTTTATATACCTATGTATAACAAGGTATTTTCATGGTGATATATTAAACGGTATAGAAGTGGATGTGCTGCAGCGCCCTCTAGTGGCGAGTTACAACAAAGTGGAAAGCAATTTTCATAGCGATCGGTTGAAAAGTATTGCAGTTGATGTGGTGCAGCGCCATCTAGTGGCGAGTTACAACAAAGCGAATATCATAAAAACCTTCTCCACGGAAAAATTACATATACGTGCCAATTTTCATGATGATCGGTCAAACGGTGTCGAAGTCTATCAAGTTCGGACAGACAGACAGACAGATATACCAACATCCATTTTTATATAGGTACATAGATTACAATAAAAAGTAGGAGCCATGATTTCGTAGTTTTACTTTCACAGGAATATATAAATTTAATTACAATTAATATTAAATACGCTGGTAATTTCCTTTGAGAATATTAGGACCTGGTGAATAATATACCCATTGATTATATAGGGCGCATTATTGATTAATGCCTTATACAGGATGAATTTTTAGTTACTGGGATCCTTGAAGGGGGTGAATCAGTACGAGCGTATAAGCAACTTTTAATAATTTTCTTTTGAAAAAAAAAACAAAAAGAAAACCTTTTTTAAACATTTTTTAGTTTTTTTTTATAAATTTGTAATTTCTATCCATTGAAAAAAAGTTTAAGACGCGTTGAGCGCGCTGCGCTATCTAGCGTTAGGTAAAATATTGATAATATACAATATTAGCGATATTTTACTTACCGCTAGATAGAGCATCTTGCGAAACGCTCTTTATACTATTGTTCAAAAAATAAAAATAAGCAAATTTTAAAGAAATATATGATATTTTGATATCACACAACTGATATTATAGAAACCTATAATTCCCCCACTGTTCATGGCAAAAGGGTTAAAACCGAAAATTTAGAAATTGAGGTAAGTTCTCATCTGACTTCCCAGTATAGCAAATGAGGCCTTTGGGGGTGAAACTGGGAGTATTGGTAAAAAAAATCGTACAAAAACTCTAATGTACTTTGAGCAAAGTAGAGATATTTCCAAACTATATGGTTTAACTTTACGTTTGTCCCAAATATACGTGGTATAAAACACATATTGGGCCCGATTGCGTTTCTTCGTGAACTAAAGTATGAGCTTAGTTCATAGAACGAGACAGAGCAATACGTTAGAATGGAATATGAAATGAACAATCGTCGTTTATCCCTAACTAAAACTACCATTCGAACTTATAGACGCCCAAATAAGTTTGAACACATTTCGCGCGGTGTTAGTTTTAGCTGCTTCCTCATCTTCGGTGGGTAGGTTTTAATGCGGAAAAGTGCCAAGCGTTCATTTTACATTCCGCTTTGACGTACTGCTCTGTCTCGTTCACATAAACTAATTTCAGAGAGCATAAACTAGTTCAAGAGAAACGCAATCGAGCCCATTGCCTTGTCAAAAAAGTTAATTACACTTTTGCTTTTTCTGTGAATGAATAAGGGGTTAAGTTTCGATTGAAAATACAGAAATGCTAGTCCTCATGGCTGTTATTCCGTTTCGTGTAATAATTTTTATGTCTAATAATACATCTTTATTCTTCAATCTATTTATTTCCAAAAAATCCTATCACATTGTAGAAACTTCAATCTATGTAGGTACATTTAATACTACAGTTTATTCGTCCGCTATTACAATATAGAAATTCAGCACTAGATATGTATAGTTCACATTTCAAAGTTAGCTATTATTATTTTTGTGATATGTCGATTTCCAACATTATAATTGCTTATAACAATAAAATGGGCTAGTTTATAGTTTCATTTAATTTATAGTTTCATTCGATAATTCATTTGTTTTAATTAAACCGAAATCTATAAGAGGAACCATTCTTCACTTTGATTTTCAAGATAAAAAATATTGTCGAAAAATTGGAAATCTATTCTGAAATATTTTATCGCCATATAAAGCTCAGGTCAATATTCCATTATTCAAAAAATAGAAACTCGAAATATCTTTTGAAGCTGATTTACAGCTCACCCCTCAAATCTTTTTTCTATCTCTTTCCGTCACGTCTCGCTCGCACGCGCCCTTCGCTAATGACAGACAAGGGCAATGGGTAAAAATGTATAGGCGCTGGGCCCACTCCAATAACAATAACGTATTAACCATTATAAAATAACTATTTATCTAGAAGTACTGTAATATATCTATGAGTTACTACAACTTACCCCAATTATGAGCCGTTTCGGAGTTTTGAAGCTTGAAATCTTCTTAAATAAAGCTAATTACACAATATTTTATTTAAAATATATTATTTGCAGGGATGATCCATAAAAGACAGTATATTATGATGTACGGTAACTGGGCACATCATGTTGGACAGTTGATCTTAGAATATTAACATACACAGCATATTGCATATTACGTAAACAGAGCTGCAATGAAATCATGAGACACATTACAGAGGTCAAGCAACATATCCCAGTACTTCTCCTCCTTATATTGCTGACAACCTCGAGCATTCTTAGGAATATATAGTTTGTACTCACACAGCGTATGTACTATATCGTTTCGAGTATTCTGCCGTGGTTTTTGTACAATTATTAAAAATACAATGCCTGGATATGTTAGGTGCCCTAGAAAATATCAGGTAATTAGCCATATTTAATAGGATATATCTCAGAAACGGCTCATAATTGAGATCAGTCGTTCTAGTAATAAATGTTCTATATAAGGAGAACTTACCATTGCTATAAAATTTACAGCTATTGAAAAAGTGGGCCCATTCTCTTTTTTGTTTTTATATTCCTGCTGGAAGATAGTTCAAAATATCACAAATGCAATTCCTACTAAAAAATCATATAACAAATATCTACGTTTTCTATATTTTTGTCTGTCAGGAATGCCATTTCCATGTACGTAACATCGGGGCAAAAGATAAATATAGACTTTAGATTTGATTTCTTGCTGAGTCAGTCAGATTTCAGTCTGAGTGAAAAACTGACTCATGAGTGTAACTCGAAAAGGATAAAGATTCCGCAATATCAATCCCTCACTGAATGGCCTCAAACTGTATAAAAAGTCGCCTTAACCCCTTTTCCACCAAGATTAAATAATGAAATTAAAGTCGTCGCACTTAGTCACTTGTATGGCAGAGTTTTTAGGGACTGTTTCCATTGTATTAGTTCTTTTGGCAGACGCTTTCAAGTCGACGGTGCTATATTCTACGGGTGGCTGGCTAGATGTGTAACAGGTGACTCGATTTTACCTGAACATTTTCAAATGGAGAGCTAAATAAACAAATCAATCTAACCGCAGCAAAGCGCCCCAGTCGCACTGCCAATATGTCTCTGTTTATCCTGCATACTAGGTAAATATATATATACTCGTACATCGTAGTAACATAAACAATTGATTTTTATTTGGGTTTCTGTGATATCATATAAGATAAAGAAATCGTGATAACTATTGTGGGAGCCATATTCCGACACTAGCCACACACTAGAGGCTAGCACTGAGGTTAGTGTCTGTAAGAACAGACACTAGCCTCTCAAACGTTAGCGACAAGACTAATATGACAAGTATTAACACTCGAATCTATAGTCAAGTGCTTGGCACTAGCTGATGCTCAAGCATCGATTGTTTTCTATAGACAGTCGACTTCTCCTTCTTTTTTTTTCTTTTTGGCAATCCACCCAATGAGGGTGATTTCTGCCAGGTGGTTACTTATTTTTTTTAATATGGGAACTTCATTGTTAGTAGGACAGCACTGAAACAGACACAAAATTTACACTAAAGGAAACAGTGGGCCCGATTGCGTTTCTTTGTGAACTAAAACTAAAATTAGTTCAAGCGAACGAGACAGAGCGATACGTTAGAGCGGAATATGAAACGAACGATCGTCGATAAATACTTCCTGTTGAACTTATACTCGTTCGAATAAATTCGAGCATATTTCGTGCGGTGTAAGATTTGACCTTGGCGCGCAGTTTTAATGCGAAAAAGCAACAACCGGTCATCTTACACTCCCCTCTAGCGTATTGCCCTGTCTCGTTCACACGGACTAATTTCCGATTTTAGTTCACGAAGAAACGCAATCGAGCCCAGTATAAACTAGTATATAATGGAATGGAATATTGTTACTAAAGGGAAATTTGGTTGAGGGAGATAAATTTACAGAGGATTTTGAAGACTTCTGGAGAGTTAAGGGAGAGGAGATGGTCCACACACAGTGGGAGCTGAATTTTGATGGCTGTAAGGTCCGAGACGAAATTAGGATAGTTATTGTTAAGTGGGCAATTAAAAAAGAGGTGGTCAGCAGACTGCATGACCGCAATCGCATTGGGGGGACGGGAGGACGTGTATACTATAGAGGTGATCGGGAGTGCAGCTGTGGCTAATACGCAATCTGCAAATGACTGCTATTTCCTTCCGGCTAAGTGGCTGATGATGGAACCATGGCTTAGGTCGGATCCCCGGCTATAAGATGAAGTACCTTTGCGCCTTGATTTTGGATGACAGACGCCACCTCAGTGTCCATCTGTGGGATAACTGGGAATCAAGGGTGGGGAAGAGATCAGAGGGGGGCAGGCGAATGCCGCCAGCAGCGCCGAGCGTACGGGCCGCATTCGCCAGCTTGTCCGCCCTCTCATTTCCCCTAATACCTGTATGTCCTGCGATCCAACAGAGGATCACCCGAAAGTCGGCTGATTCCAAAGTAAAGCATTTTAAACGTATATCATAACTTGGCAACGAAGGTGCTAATCCTCGGATATGTTTTCAAAGAACTGAGGAATATTCTGGACTCCAAAACACTAAAAACTGTTTATTATGCTTTATGTGAATCGCTTATTACTTACGGCATAATTGGATGGGAGTGGATGTGGTAAAACCCTGCTAGAGGAATTAAAAATTATTTTACGTAGACCATATCGCCATCCCACCAATGAACTTTATTAGGAAGCTAAAGTTCTTGATTGTAGGCAACTTTTTCTAAAAACTTCCCTCTTAAGGCTATTTTTGGACAATATCTCAAATTTAGGAATAATTCAGAACCGGCGACCAACGAGACAAGTTTTAGAAAATAGCTTAATAATACCCAGAATGAAAACATCATTTGGACAAAGACATTACTCTTTCATTGCGCCGAGATTTTACAATCTGATCAATATGGAAATAAAAATGAATTTGACATTTAGGGAATTCAAAAATAAATTAAAGAAATGGTTATCGAATCATGACAGACTAACCATACATCAAATGTTAGAAATAATAGTTTAATAAAACTTAGGTGCGCAAATTATTAACATATTTTTAAACATGTATGTTGAGTATATTTTAACAAAAATTATTTGACTTTGTTGTTAGGTATATATTATTTTGACAATGAAGTGTCTTTTTTGACTGGGTATTTTTATATTAAATCTATTCCTTAACATATATTAAATATTAATGACTGTTTCTTTCTTTTCTCACATATAACTTTATTTATATTATTTAATCGAATTTTATGTTATATTTATTGCCGATTATATAATGGAATTGCATTTTATTTATTATATTATTTTTAATTTTTTTTATTATCATTATTATTATTTTTTTATTTTGATGACCATGTTTTAGGGCAATTTAGTGTTATTAGCTTTTAACTAAAACTTGTACATTTGTAAACAATCAAGCAATCAAGCAAATTTGATGCAATCAAGCAATCAAGCAAATTGAAAAAAAACAAACATGCATAACGACACGGCGAAACTCGAAACCAACTACTCTTCTCAATGCACTCAAACGATACAACGCTAACGAACTTTATAGAAACGACGATTTGCGACCCTGGGAACTTGTACAGACGAAACCGTTATTGCTACACTCCCAGGTAAATCCTACAGGAAGTCAACACAACCGCTTCAAACTCTTCACCGGACTCAACTAAGACGTTTCTGCAGCGTGATGACCTGCAGTTGCGCAACGCAACGGGACAATTATGCAGCCTAGCGGAACTGCATCCCACACATATCCGGGAGAATGGCACTTAGGTCCAGTATAGACTAACAGCTGACCAAGGACACTATCGGCCTAAATGCCTTCTCAACTACAAGAGTCACAATTTCAATCGATAAACTCACAACGGCACAAAGGAAACGACCCGCAACGGAAGAACAACTATTATACTGCAAACGGAAAACGAAACGGAACTTACAGCGCAGCACTCTAATCGACCACAAAAAAATCAAACGCTACAACCAACCTCAAAAAAACAACAATGGACTACGCTAATCAGCACGCTGAAGCCGACTTATCCACGAAAATTACAAAACGCCGAGAATAGACGGTATAGAGAAACCACTCATTCAAGGCGTATAATCAACGAGATTATCACTCACAAGAACAGGAGCAAATTCCCACACAACACTCATGGATACGACGTTATAGTCGAAGCAATTTGGAAGTCGACCGAATGGTTTAGCGACTCACTGACTAAAACCACCGAAATGTACGACCTCATCGCAGAAGCAAGACGCCGCACTCCAGAACAGCTTCAATCGGGAACCTTCAACTTCAAGACCTGAAGTCCACACGAACGCGCAGAAAACAAACAATGGACTTCAAACGTCACGCACGCGAAAATATTCAAACACATTCCTTTTTACAATCGCATTATTGCATTCTTATCGCGCTAAATTATTATTAATTCATATGCTCCACATTTTTAAGCCGCGCGAATCATTTTTTACGGCTACCATTCAACGCGCAAGCACTTTAACAACTTATTGAATTGTATTCACTCGTTTTACGGCCCGCAAATTTTATCATGTCAGCGTTTATACTAACCATTGTCCATTGTATTAATTTATTTTCCTCATTTGACTTTTATAACAACGCCAGCCTATTCACATTGTAACGTAGAGCCTTCGCCACTCATAGCAACATACGATTCTCAAACTGTCGAACAATCATAAGAACATACGATTTCCAAACTGTCGCGAACTCAATTTCACACACACGTTTCATTACCACACACATATTCTTCCATACAACCTTCCATATTTTCATATACAAGCTCTTCACTAGGGGGGGGAGCCATGTTGGACCTTCAGTCCAACATACCCACAACAAAAAAGTAATTTCTACAGAATCGAAACCGCAAACTCGCTCAAATCTACACGAGTCAGTGCAGTTGATTTCCAACTAAATTCGACATTTTACGCACAGTCAGGTGATGACTAATGTCATTTCTTCTGATCGATACGAAATTAACAGACATTTCTCACCCCACTCACAACTATTGCGTCACTGCTTACAATATAAGACGCAGTACATTTCCATCGATCAACATCATTCCCTGGAGGGCAGTAACCGCGCATTAACAAGTACTCGCGCTCTACACTTCACTTCGAGTCAACAAATCACGCATAGTATACGCGACTACCATTATCTTCGAATCTATCGTGGCTCTTCACACTTCGGATTCACAACCACGGCTTCACCTCGAGCCCATACTACCTACACAACGGCGAAGTATCAATCAAGGCATTACGAACTGGCAACCTACTAGAGACCTTCTGAATAAATACTTCAACTTCAACATCCACGACTTTCAATAACGGAGAAAACTTCTTGATGAGAACCACCCTTCGCTCACAATCAATTGGAGTCAAGTGAAGGGTGGCCACTCTCACACTTGTAATAAACATAAACAATTAATAATATTGCAGGCGGCTTGTCAAAATGGCTATGAGCCAACCGCTAGTAACCAAATAGCTCAACGTTAATTTCTCTCCTCTATTTCCATAATGGCGTTGGTACGTAGTTGATTAAAGGCAGAGACAGATTTGCCATACTATATAATAATAAGGTTAGCTAAATCCAGCACTGCAATCGAAGTTTAACGGCTTCCCTGCATTTTCGAGTAGTCAAAAGAACCGGCATAATCCAATATACTTTTACTGAATTGCATTACATTGATGGATAATAATATCAAAGAGCCGTGCTTTTTGAAGCGAAATATCAGGAGATTGCAGCTTGAATAGAGTTAAGGTGAAACGAAACGCTGAATTTTAATACAAACTCTTTTCCTCCTAGGATTTTAAAATGAACTTAGCGGAAAATGCTCCTATTTCTTTATTATAGTTTTACTAAAAAGAAAGTTCTGTTTTAATTTAAATAAATCAATATTGTATGACATCTTGGGACATACGCATAGCTAGATTACAGGAAGCTAGATACAAGGAAGAAACAAATATAATTGATGTGATAAACGGCGAAAACATGCAGAAAAAAATAAACTCTTCATAAATTTCGCGAACTGTTAATAAAGTTTATCGCTGAATAGATAACTATTTAATTAAAACTAACATAAATCGTCCATCGTTTCATGGATACTGTCGCCTATTTTTTTTCGGAAAATCGACTGAAAAATCTACCTAAAATTCAGATCAAAATGAAGATGTTGTAGTTTTTTTATTTTATTTATTTAATATATCAGTAATATAACATCAATTAATAGATAATTAAGTACTTAGTAATAAATAATTAATTAGATCCATTAGAGTATTCCAAATATGATGCTTAACTAATATGTAACAAAGAACAGGCCCATGATGATTTTTCTACCTCACTAGGCTTAGGTCTGTGGGGATTCGAGACAGTAGTCTAGTGGTGTTTATGATCCAAAAGAATGGTCATAAGGAGTCGTATCTTTAAAACATTTAAATTGATAATTCAATTTCGCTAGCGCCAGCCCGACCCCTCGACACCAGGCTAGCTAGCGTGGAGCGTCTTGCATTTACCTAAAAAACTTCAAAAGTGAATTTTGCTCAAAATTGATTTTCTCCGCGGTTTAGAACATTTAGAACCAGAAAAGCGAAAAATAAACTTTCTGTCCGTCTGTCTGTCAGAGTCTTCGATATCTCAAGAACGCTTTGTACACTATCGATAATACTTTCGCCAATACGTTTTATTCGTCAGTGGGAATAGTAATCATCTCTGTTATCCGCTGGTCGTTTACCTTCTGCCAGGCTGCCACTAATCATCAAGAGTCATCGGTGGCTCAGCCGCCATAGCTCCCTTATTCATCGTTTCACGATTTCTCCCAGTTTCTACCTATCATTGGAGGATAGGCTTAAAGTACCTCAAATATCTTACGAGACTGCTATTCAAAAATTGAAACCGGATCAAGCCCAGCTCAACAATGGCGCCCTGTTCAACAAGCTCGTCAAGGATCATCATCATCAACAGCCGGAAGACGTCCACTGTTAGATATGTCCATAGGCTTCCCCATATAATGCCATAGTATTCAAAAAAATTAGGTAAATATGTAGTATGCAGCAGAAAATTTATTAAAAAGTAGTAGGTACCTAGTATTATTATAGTAATAGAGTAGAATAATAATAATATTAATAATAGTAGAAGAATAATAATAATCTCTAGTAGAATAATATTAAAAATAGTAGAAGAAGAATAATAATCTCTAGTAGAATAATAGTATAGCCTAGAATAAAAGCCTAGAAAAATAATTAACTATTTGGAATTATCTGTAAGTTTAATTATGTTTTGGGAAATAAATAAATAACGAGCGGTCTTGAGCCGCCTCCATCCGCCTACTTCCTGCGACCGAGGCAATGTCATCGGTCTATCTTGTGAGGGACCGTCTCATGATGCGTCTACCGGTTCGTGGTCGCCATTCGAGAATTTTTTTCGTCAACGTTTGTCGGTTCTGCGATCTATATGGCCTGCTCATTGCCATTTCTAGTTGGTAGTTTTACGAGCTGTCAGTGACCTTGGCTCTTCTGCGGATTTCCTCATTTCGGATCCTATCACGCAGTGAAATTCCAAGCATAGCTCTCACCATTGCTCGTTGCTCGTCTTTAAGTTTGTGTATGAGGCCAATAGTTAACGACCATGTCTCAGTACCATATGTGATCACTGGCTCGCGCGCGAGTGGACTCGGATATGGCACACATCCTTCAAAACTAAAAATGGGAAGTATTCCCTTTCCCAGCAGGATATCCTGCCTTAACCATAGCTTAACCGTCAACAGTGTAGTCGCAAGGAAGTTTCCATTATCTGTCGCATCGGCATGCGCATCGGTCATTACTCTACCCCGTCACACCTCCTTAGAATCCACTTTCTCCCCTCTGAGCAACAGTGCTGGATTTGTCAATAGGCCGCTAGGCAGCGGCCTAGGGGCGGCAGATTTCAGGGGACGGCAGATTTTAGAGGGCGCTCGCTTTGGAGTAGTATAGAAGCCACCAAGTTCGTGCGCGATTATCAACGTGATACTCAAGCAAGCAGTTCCGTATTAACCTATGTAAAGCCGAGGCCCCCTTTGCAAATCTCGAGCTCCCTTGACTGCTCTAAATGATAATAGCTATCTCATAGCAAAGGGCATAAAAAAACACGATCGTGTACGATTCGTACCTGAAAAGTGGGCTGTCAAACATTCCGACGACGATATATTGTATAATAGATGTGTATATAAACAAAACGTTTCTGACAACTGACGGCTGTTAAACGTTTCTGACAACGCTGATGTCGCGTAGCAAAGACGCGCGTTTAAAAACATAATACGATCGCGCAAACTGGCACCGGCCAACTGCCGATAATTTATAATATAATAATTATGCTATTAGTCAGATCAAAAAGATTATTAAACATTTTCTCCTTAGAATTTCAATTCAATGTTTTTTTCAATCTATTAGAAAAAATGAAAATATATAATTGTATAAGGACCCGAATTGTATAAGGAAAATATATAAGGACACCTTCTAAGGCGTGGTGCCCATAGGCAGGTGACTACTTGCTTATTGGATAATCCGGCACGGCACTGCAAGCAAACCACTTGTGTACAGAGTTTTCTATCTATTAAATGTTAAATCTTATTTGAGTAAATGCTTCAAGTCCCCTTTGCGACTTAACAAGACTGCAGAGAAACCTCAATCAACATAATTACCCAATCTCTCAACGTTTATGAGGAAACAGTCTCTGTGCAACGTTTACCCAAACATGGAATATATGTAGCTCTCCGTATCGCACTTTGCGCTCTGGCCACAAATTGTACTGGAGAAAAGAACTTTTCTTGTTTTAAACTAGTGAAGAATTATCAGAGATCTTAATTATCTCAAGAAAAACTAAACTCTACGGCTCTTCTATACATGGTGAGTTTTTAATTAGTGACATCCTTGAATTGGGTGAAACACTATACGACGAGCTAATAAGCAATTTTTGATAATTTTTTTTGGAAAAGACACAAACAAGACAAAACTCAAAAAAAAAAATAATTCACAATTTTAGTGGTTTGTCAAATAGTATAGATATAAATAAGTGCGTTGCGCTATCTAGCGGTAGGTAAAATATCGCAAATATTGTTTATTGGCGATATTTTACGTATTGCTAGATGGCGCAGCGCGCCTAACGTTTTATTTATCAGTCAAATTTTCAAAAAAAAACAACAAAAAAGTTTTTTTTTAAAATGGTATTTGCCAAAATATTCTATTAAAAGTTGCTTATTTGCTCGTACTGTTTTCCCCACGTCAAGGATGTCACTAAATAAGAACTCAACCTGTATATGGAGAGAGAGAGATAATGAACACCACAACTATAACAATTCATTCGTTCATTTGACTTTTTAATACTTACCTACCCACTTATATACCCACCTAAATGCGTAAAATTGTTCGTTGTCTCAAAAGGCCTAGGTAAATAAATAAAAGTCAATAATATAGATAGAAGGGAAGGGCGGCACAAAGTCAAGTGGCCAATACTTAAGAAAAGTATAAATCCGGCACTGCTTCGAAAAGCGACCATGCAAATTGCACGCCTGATCATCTATTTTTTAACTGCCCAACCTTTACAATTATCTCAACTTTCTATTGGACCTATTAACCGTATCCTTCATCGTCTATCCCTTAATTCATAAGAAATCAATAAAATTCTGTGTAAATTAATTAATAAAAAATCCTTCCTTTGTAAATAAATCATGATCTTCATTTTATTTGAATATTAGTATATTTGTACGTATTGTCTATTTTTCTGTTATTTCAGTCTTGTGCCGTTCTACCAATGTTTAGCCAGCAGTTTCTCCCCGTATTAACGTTACCTGGCAGAAATCATCCTCGTTGGGTGTTTTTCAATTCGTCCAAAAATAGGAAGAAAAAGAAGGCAACATCAAAAATAGCTTTAGATTTTCTTCATCACTCTTAAAATAATAACTAAGCACCTATCAATATAAACCTTGTATTTATAGGTAGAATACATCAATGTGTACAAAAAAGCCTTTAGGTTTTGCTCCAAATATTTAAAGTACTAGAACTCGTATAATAGGAGCTTTAGAAAAAATCTTAAATTTCAATTCCAATTCAATTCCAGCCCATCGTGCAACGGTTTTCTTCATCATCAGCAATGTCTTTACAGAGAATAACAGATATCGTTCCTATTTATTTCCTTTTATTACGTCCCGTCTTGTTTGTGGGAGCGTGAAAAGCATTTTCAATAGAAATTTTTAAACGGATTACTTGCATTCATCATTTCTCCAACTCAAAATGTAGTTTATTATCTAATATATCTAACGTCACTCTATACAGTATCAGTTTTAAATTAGTGACATCCTTGTAGTGGATGAATCAATACGACGAACTAAGCAACTTTTGATAGATTGATAAAAAAACACATTTTTTCAGTTTGATTTGTTTTTTATTGTACAATAAGCTAGGAGCACGATGCGCTATCTAGCGGTAAGTAAAATATCTCTAATATTGTTTATTAGCGATATTTTACCTACCGCTAGATGGCGCACGCTTCTCAAACTTTTCATTATTAGATAAGATTTACAAATTTGACAAAAAAGAACAATTATTTTTTAAAAGTTTATTAAAAGTTGCTCACTTCGTCTTTCTGATTCATCCACTAGAAGTATGTCACTAATTAAAAACACACCTGTTTGTGAGTCCTTGTACACGCCAACAAGCAAAGTTTTCAGGCAATGCAAAAAACTAAATAACTTCATTCACGAGATGTTTTTTTAGTTGTGGAAATAGAAAAAATAAATAAAAATATTAGTTACTGTACTAACAATTAAAAATGTCAGCTTGCGAGAAATCAATATTAAGCACGTAAGAGTTACAAGATGGTATCACCGGATAAAAACATCAACTCATACCATCGAGATGCCACTGAAATGAGAATTATACGAGGTTAAGCATTTTGAGCCCTCGGACATGTCCCGAGCACAGTCGTTGCAGTCAAAGCATGTCTTGAGAACGTTATGTCCATGGACAGAACGATCCGGAGCGTGATGTTTACAGCCATAACCATTTAAAAATAACGAATTGGATTTTTTGGCGCGTATAGGTGAGTTTTAATTAACCGGCATTCTTGAAGGGGGTGAATCAGTACGGCAAGTAATCAAACTTTAATTTTAAAAATGTGGGAAAATTAAAATAAAAAAGCTTAATTTTAGGAAAACATTTTTTTTATTTAATTTAAAACTTTATTTTATGAATAATAGTATTAATAGAACTGAGCACGATGTGTATCTATCGGTAGGTAAAATATCGCCAATATCGTTTATTACTGATATTTTACCTACCGATAGATGGCGCAGCGCGTTCAAATGCTTGTGAATCTTTTATTTAACAGTCAATTTCGTCTAATTTTCAAATTGAAAAAAAAAACAAAAACAAATTTTTCACCAAAAACATTTTTTTATTTTTCCCACCCTCTCGAAGTTTAATTAAAACTCACCTGTAAATCGATGTTGTGTTCAAAATGACAGATAAACTAATCCAAACTCGTGGCCTGAGCAGTCAAATGTACACGATTCGAAAACTATTATTGAAAAGTCGACTCTGAAGTCAACTTCAATAAACTAAGGACGGGTGCGACTCAGCGGCCGAACTCTACGACAATAAGGGAGTGACGCATAGTGCCATGCAAATTTTTGTGTCGGTTGGCTCATAGATAGTAAACTTGGGTTGGCTGTGTCATAAATGGGCGTGTTTCTTGTTTTGGATACTTGTTACGCTGTTTCGGTCTCATAATATAAACTTTGAAATACTCGATTTAAAAGTGTTTATAATGCGTGGTATTGTTTTAAGTGATCATAAGTGAATAATTCGGTAAGAAGCCGTTGTGATTTTGCTTTGTTTTATCGTCTACAATCGGATTAATTTCTATGTTTGCTCGTTTTTAGATACGGCTATAATGAAAGAATTGCTAATATCATGGCTGTTTATATCCGCCGTTATTGGACAGACAAATCGATCGGATATAAAAAACGAAAATAGTTTGTTGGTCGATAGTAACGCCCTAGAAACTCGGCCACGCCGAGAAGATATAGACGAACCGCTCAGCTTACCGCAACGAGACTCGTCTTATGCTCAAAATCCACTCAGTTTACCGCAACAAGACTCGCCCTATGCTCAAAATCCACTCAGTTCACAGCAACAAGACTCGCCCTATGCTCAAAATCCTATCAGTTTACCGCAACAAGACTCGTCTTATGCTCAAAATCCGAATATTCAGCAGCAGGGCTCTAGTTACTCCCAAAATCCTAGCTTTCCTCGCGATGACCCAAATAATCCCCAAAATCCCAATTTCCCTCGGGACGACCCGAACTATCCGCAGAGTCCCGATTACCCAAGAAATGACCCAAATTATCCTCAGAATCCCAATTTTCCTCGCAACGACCAAAATTACCCTCTAAATCCTAACTTTCCAGGACAGGATTCTAGTTATTCGCAGAATCCTCGACAAGATCCAACTTTCAATCAGAATCCTCAGAATACAAACTACAATCAAAATCCTAACTATCCCAATACACAGAATACTAACGTCCGCAATCCGTTGTACCCCAATCAAAATGACTACAATCAGCGAACGGGAACATACGGTCAACAGGACTTCAACCAAAATCCCTTCTACGTCGACCGGAATTATCAAGACAACTACAACCGCGGGATATTCAACCGTGACGACTTCACCCAAGAAGGTTTTTATTTTTATTATTATTTACTAGCAAAATACCTGCGCCACTCGGGATCCAGCAATAAAATGTTGTGCTATTCTTAGTATAGGGTCGAAAAAGTATCTCTCAATAGCAGTGTTGCTAACTAGGCCATTTAGGCTACCTCAAATGGGTTATCGGCGTCCAAAAAATACCAAAAATTGCCTGTCGCCGATTTAGGCTTCACCAGTTGTTCGATTTTAATTTGTACAGCGATGACGATTTTATTTATTTCTTACATAATTGTGCCGAACATATAGGTAACTTGTAATGTTTTTAATCGGATACGCACCAAAATCGATGCACTGGAGATGTGGTGTTGGCGTAAAATGCTAGGAATCCCATGGACAGCACGCCGCACCAATAAATCTGTCCTGGAAGAACTCGGCATCCAAGTGAGGCTCTCCACCGTATGCATGAGAAGGGTCCTGCAGTTCTTCGGTCATGTTGCCAGGAGAAACCCAGAGAATCTGGAGAAAATGCTCTCCGGGGGTCAAGTGGAGGGAAGAAGAAGCAGAGGCAGATCACCGGCCAGATAGAACGACCTCATCAAAGAAGTTACAAAAGGGTTAATACAATCCGCGACCCGCCATGCAGAAGACAGGTCGAAGTGGAGGAGCCTCGTAAGCAAACTGTTGTCTAGTGGCCACGATCCTTAGTAATGAGGGAACGACGAGAAGAAGAATGTTTTTAAAATAAATAATTTTCCCTTTGTTAACCTTAATTTGGTATGGTTTAGTTTAATATTAAGTAATTGGTTTTTGCATTGTTAATGTAAGTATGTAATTGATTTTTGCAAACTTTCTGGGTTTTTACACAGTTTAAAATAGTTAAAAAAAATCTATTTTGCATCTTAACCTGTACGATGTGTATGAGCGTACTGGGACGGTCACTAAAAAAGCGAGACAGATGCGTCTCTTTAACGGACTTATTTTCTAATTACTATCCAAATTTCTATAAATATCCAATGTTGATATACATGGTCCATTCTAAAAGTATCTAAACCTCAATTCAACTGCTGTCAACCTTGAGCCTAAATTCAGCTAGTATAGCGACTTCCACTGTTCGTCGTAGTCCTTTAAGTCCTTGGCTCACACCCTCCTTAATGCTGCGGACGTAGTGGCTTAAACCTCGTAAGTTGATGAAAAACACTTCCCTTGAGCACCCTTTTTAGCTTCGGAAACAAGAAGTAGTCAGCCGGTGCCAAGTCCGGGCTGTATGGAAATGAGGCAGCGTTGGCATGCATTTCTTGGCCAGAAACACACTAATGGGCCCTGTTGCAGTTTGCCTAATATGACCCATGCGTGAGGCTCGGCTAAACGGCAGCCTCTATGCAGAAGTTTGAGCCTGGGTAGGACCCTGGCCCGCGGGCCAGTTCCCATAGGAATCGCTCTTTGGGCGCTCCTGGACGGTCTGTTCAGCGTCAGCCAATCGACTGTGCATTCCGACTGATAGTCGGGGGAGTCCGAAAACGATTTTGTTTCCCTTAGAGTAGGAGCAATTGTTTACCTAGTAGCAGTCGCTCTTGAAACGACCATTCGGCTACGCGATACCGGGGGATAGCCGGGCAATGGATGTTAGGGTCCGCGATAGATTCGATAGACACCGATCACCGCAACACTAGGGAGAGGATCGCTCAAGCGACTTCGAGCCTGTAACCAGTCGGGAGGCCGGATTAATCTGGCTATAACTGGTAGCGAGGGCGCTTGGTCTGCCCGCTGGGTTAATTACCCGGTGCCGGGCGATAAGAGTTGGTCTCTCGCGGGCTAGCTGGCGGTTAATTACGAACCACCATCTAAGTATTCTTAGGGGAGCTAAGGGGGATGGTAAGAAGTCCCACGAGTCGCCACAGACGGAATCTTTATTATTTGCAGATATTCATACAGATTATGATGGTTATTTCTTGTTCTTCATTGTTTATTCGCTCGCTGTTGCAGTTTCTTAAATAAAATAGATAGATAGAAAAACTTAGTGCTAAGACGGCCATTACACAAGAAACGGTACATTCGTTTTGAATGCACAAATGGCAGACTTATCACTACAGCGATATCTTTCAGTCAAACATTTGAGATTTAATCAATACTTGTCATTGAACAGAACAATCATAAAGTTAAATTTAAAATAAGTAATACAAATAAATGTGTAATTTTTTACTATTTTTCCCAGGGAAATATCAAGGACAGGATAATGTGGGGTATTTGGTTAGCGGCTGTCTGGAAGCAAATGTTTTTTTGACAGCATTATGGGAGTTAGCAATGAGGTGAAGTGGGAACGATTCCATAAACACGCAGAATAAACCGTAAAAGAGTATTTGTAAACAGACGAGTGATGTAACGGGATGGCGAGTGTTATCCCGACTTCATCAAAGTGGAAGACCATGGCTTCCCAGACGGTGAATTGAACTTCTCCTTGAGATAGGAGGCTGATGTAGTGGCGACAACAACGAACTGGCGAGTAGGGTTTTTGAGGATGTTGTAGAATGGCGACAACTTACACAAATTTCTTTGATTGCGAATAGGAAGCCAGTGGAGTTGCTAACGTGATCAAACTTTTTCAAGTTAAAGACATACCTTAGGAAGATATTGTGCAAATGCTCCAACTCGTTGGCATCTATATACAAAACATCATCATTATCAAAGATTTGCGTTAACAGTGTGGACACAATCATTTGTTTAACCGATATCGGGAGAAATCGCTGTAACCGGCGTAGTTTCTTAAGATTTTCGCTTTAGTCTTGCCTTCTTTTTTAAGATACTGATGCCATCTTCCATTATTTCCAGGTTTAGGGGATAATTCGATAGATGATTTCAACACACCTTATAACACTGGACGAGATGAAGGGCGCGGCTACATTCGCTATCGCTGTCCTCAGAATTGGTTGCAATTCCACGAGTCGTGCTACCGCTTCATGAAATCGCCACTCCGGCCGAGGAACGACGCCCGCCGCATCTGCCAGGCTTACGAATCCGATTTGGTATCCGTCAACAGCGTCGACGAACACGGCTTCATAATCCACCAGCTCTTAAAACAAGATCCCCAGCATCGGCGTTGGTACACGTCCATACGGCAGCAATCGCCACAATATTACATCAACGAAAATGATGGCTCGCCTCTAAGCAGCATGGAAAATGCATTTTTGACCGATCACAATCAGTATGATTTAATCGGGAAGGATTATGTCATTTATCGCTATTCGGAAATTTTAAAACGCTGGGGTCTCGATTTGGTCGACGGGTACGAACCGTTGCTGTTCATCTGTAAAGGTCATATAAGTAAATTGCTGTTTTTAATCGGCGATGACCGGACGGAAAGCTACGGGTTAAACGTGGAAGATCCAGAGAAACTGCCGAGAGGGCCGTACTTTATCAAACAACCCATCGACACCACTTTTGATATGTCAAAGCGAATGCTCTTAAACGACGTGTCGATCACTTGCTTGGCGGGAGGATACCCCACTCCAAACTACGAATGGTACAGAGAAGAATACGAAAACGATAAGCTGATCGCCATCCGAATCGACCCATTGAAAGACTCTAGATACACCGTCAGCGGCGGAACGCTGAACGTATATAACCCCGATAACATAAACGATCGAGGCAAATATCACTGCACGGCGACTAATATGTTCGGCACGATCAAATCCGAAAGCGTTCTTCTGTCGTTTGGATTCATCCGTGAATTCAATTTGAAGCGCTCCGCCGAATCCGGCCATCACAACTGGGGCAAAGTAATTTACTGCGATCCGCCTCCTCACTACCCGGGGGTCAAGTATTACTGGGCCCGCGACTACTTCCCCAATCTAGTAGAAGAGGATCAGAGAGTGTTCGTATCGTTCGACGGCAGTTTATATTTCTCCGCGTTGGAGACCATCGACAAAGGAAACTACAGCTGCAACGTTCAGAGCAGAGTCTCCGACACGGGACGAAACGGTCCTTTCTTCCCGCTTTACGTCAACCCTCACTCCGATTACCAGCAGCTGAAGTTCCCGAACAATTTCCCAAAAGCGTTCCCGGAGGCGCCGTTCGTCGGGCAAGAAGTTCGCTTAGAGTGCATGTCCTTCGGCTATCCCGTGCCTTCGTACAATTGGACGCGCAAAGGGGCCAATCTGCCGCACCACGCCCACCTCATGAGCTTCAACCGCATCCTCATCATCCCCCAACTGGCCGTCGAAGATCAAGGCGAATACATCTGCACCGTCACCAACGACCGCTCCTCCATGAACAACAGCGTCATTCTGAGCGTTCAGGCCGAGCCCAACTTCACCATTCCGCTCACCAGCCGACACATGGATAATAAAGGGGACCTGACGTGGACGTGTGAAGCTTTCGGAATACCCGACGTCAATTACACGTGGTGGAGAGACGGTAAGCCGCTCCTAATGGAAAATTTAGAACCGCAAGACCGCGACCGATACCACATTCAAGACAACGTTCTATCCATTCGGTATCTGGATCCGGAGAGAGATCCGGGAATGTATCAATGTGAAGCTAAAAATCAGTTGAAGATGGTGTATTCGTCAGCGCAGCTGCGAGTGTTATCGCTTAAACCATCGTTTAAGAAACATCCGCTGGAAACGGAAACGTACGGCGCAGACGGAGGCAACGTGACGATCCTGTGCAATCCTGAAGCGGCGCCCAGGCCGAAGTTCACGTGGAAAAAGGACAATAACGTAATCGGAGGCGGCGGAAGGAGAAGAATAATGGAGAATGGGAATTTGATCATAAGTCCCGTGTCGCGCGAAGACGAAGGGATCTATACGTGTATGGCCAGCAATCAATACGGCGCGGACGAAAGCAAAGGACGATTGATAGTGCTGCAAGCTCCGAGATTTGTAGAGAGATTGAGCCCAATTCTCCGAACGCAGACGCAGCAGAACATGTTCCTTCATTGCAACGCGTACACGAACGAAGTCCTCGACACTGCGTATATTTGGAATCACAACGGACTAAGAATCAACGATACAGACCTGCTCCTCTACGACAAGAGAATCCGACTCGACGGGGGTTTGATGGATATTTATAATGTTTCTTTATCCGACGCTGGGGAATACGAATGCATCGTGATATCGGCCGTCGGGAAGATATCGTCGCGTACAGTTTTAATAGTGGAAGGCCCACCCGGTCCGCCGGGCGGTTTACAAGTCATCAATATCGATAGAAAATCAGCGCAACTGCAATGGATGGACGGATCTACCAACGGCAGGCCGATCACGAGATATTCCGTTACCGGTCGTACGAATTGGAACTCGACTTGGGTCAACATTAGCGACAGCGTTTACGCTCGGGAGATCGACCGATACAACGGCAGAAAGGAAGCGGTAATCGAAAATGCACTGTCGCCGTGGTCGATCTACGAATTTACTATTCGAGCGGTGAACGATCTGGGCTACGGAGAAGCTTCCGCTCCGAGTCCTCAGCACTCGACGCCGCCAGCGAAACCTTTCCGCGCGCCTCACAACGTGGGCGGAGGCGGCGGCAAAATCGGCGATCTTACCATCCGCTGGGATCCGCTGCCGAAAGGCGAGCAGAACGGCCCCAACATCCACTACAAAATATTCTGGAAGAGGAAGAAGCACGATAGCGAATTCCAGTCGCTGCTCCTGACGCCGGGCGCGGACGCGAGAAGCGGCGTTCACGTCGTTCACATCCCTACGGAGTTTTTCTACACGGAATACGAGGTGAAAGTTCAGGCGATCAACGAGATCGGAAAAGGGCCCGAGAGTGATCCGCCGGTGACGATATTCTCGGCGGAAGACATGCCGCAGGTGGCTCCGCAGCAGGTATCGGCGAGAGGTTTCAACTCTACGTCTCTCAACGTCACCTGGCTGCCCATCGATCAGACGCGCGAGAGGATCCGAGGAAAGCTCATCGGCCACAGGCTCAAATACTGGAAGAAAGACAATACCGAAGAAGAGTGCGTGTATTATCTGTCGCGGCACGTGCGCAATTGGGCTCTCATCGTCGGATTGCAGCCGGATACGTACTACTTCGTGAAGGTGATGGCTTTCAACGCGGCCGGCGAGGGTCCCGAGAGTGAACGTTTCATGGAAAGGACGTACCGCAAAGCGCCTCAGAAACCTCCTTCTTCCGTCCACGTCTTCGGTATGAACCCGTCTATGGTGAGAGTCGTGTGGCGTTACGTCTCACCGTCTCCCGAGGAAGAGCCTCTCCAAGGATACAAGGTTCGTCTATAGAAATTTAAATGTCAAAGGAGGGTATAAAATAGGGACCGGTTTATAGAAATTCGGTTGCCATGGAACATTTCACTAAAGCAGAACAGTTTTAACTCAACAATGGCCCGTGGCATAGTGATTAGGTTGCCAGATTTTACATTGTGTGGTTCTGGGTTCGATTCTCGGCTGGGCTACCATTAGTTACTTAGTTAGTTTATCTGGGCTTTTTCCCGCACTTGGCGTCTTGATTGTGCGTGTCGGCTACCATTTTCCGTTGGGGTAAAATTATTGAATTCCATTTAAATGCTTTCGATCAAATGCAATAACAAGACACACACTTATACACATATTACCTGCACACATACATACATATAAACACTTCATAGTAGGGTTAGATGTAAGAGATTGTAGTAATATAATAAAGCTGCCCATTGTGAAAATTCAAAATAAAGAGTAGAAACAAACAAACAATGCTACTATGCGTAAGTTTCGTCAACATTGTTATTTGCATTAACTCTAATAGATAATATTTGCATTAACTCTAATTATTTGCATTAACTCTAACCTACTCAAGCGATAACAAACATGGTAGATTGGATATAGGAATTTGATGAAACTGGTTTAGCTTTAGATAAATGGCAGTGGAACCAACCAAGAGCTCGATTTTTAAACTCGATTTCAAAGGAATCGCTTTATAGTGTTGCTGTGGAAAGAGGTGCATGTGAGGTTCTAGGTTTTGTCCTCTGAAGATGCTTAAGCGATTCCTTCCTATGGATACAAAAATAATCCTTACGCAGTCTCTTCTTTCGCCAATTCTGCACTATGGAGATGTTGCTTACCTCGATCTGACTGATCTGGAGAAATGCATACGATTCATCTTTGGTCTACGTATGACCTTATGTCTGAATTTTGGGCTTAGTTGAAGTGGTTGCCCATACGCCAAAAGAGAAATATTCACCTACTTTCACTTTTTGCATTGTCATCATCTTCACCGTCCTATCCTCTAGACCTCTTCGAACCACTATCTTCCCACGGCCTAATTTCATTTCTCCCGACTAATATAAGGGATTCACCTTTTGCAGAATCCCTTAAAGTTCGGTCTAAACAAACTCTCTCAGACGTGGGTAAATAGTTCTTTTCCCCTTTTTTCCTCGTCTGTTCTATCCTACCTTTTTCCGCCTGGGAAATTAGTATGTTTATTTTATTTTTAGCCTTTTAGTATTCTTATATATAAGTAACTCGATTATGCGCTCATCGATAAACTATAGTCCAAAGATTAGCTGTTGCACATTAACGGCTGCCATCCTTTGGTGAAAATTTTAAGTGACTAAAGTTATTATGATCTATAAGCCCGCGTAGACTTCCATAAACAGTTTCTTGCTGGAATCTGCCAGAATGGCACTGGTCTGGAGTATAGCAGTACAACCACGAGCAATATTGACTTGAAGAAGTCCTTCTTGCGAAGAGATTACTACAGCAACAGTACGGCTCAACAGTTGGGGTTTTTCGCATTCCTCCTTCAATGCACTGGAAGTTGAAGTTGTATGACTCAGATGATGATAACGCAAGAGATGATGGAATTTTATTTAAATGTCTTTCAGCCCACACTTCCAGACCCCAGTAACCTCGCTCGTTAAGCTATTCAGAGAATAGTTCATGTCTCATTTGTAGCAATTCCCCTTCCACGGCTAGAAATATTCTAGCTGGCTGCAAGGTAGCCTTAGATCAAGGATGATACACCTACCGCCATGACAAGTCCTTGCTGCTATTCACGAGGTAATTAGCCTTGGTGGGTCTGGCAGCACCCTCCAAACCCCCAAATACACATTGTGTGAGAAAGCTCTAAAGGCATAAAACGTTCCACTACAAGACCTCTCTCACTAATCGAGAAAGCTTCAGATTGGATTCTAGAGGTCGATTCGGTCTCTTAACCGCTCCGAAGCCAGCCTTCGTGCGCAAAAAGGTCTTCATGTCTGCATTCGATTCATTTATGACCTACGAAAGTTTGACCATATTACGGAGTACAGAAGGAGACTTCACTGGCTGACGACCCGAGAAAGGAGAGATACGAGAGTCCTAGGTTTGCTCTTCAGAATCCTGAAGGGGGCCGCTCCGAAATATATTATAAGTAGGTTCAAACCTCTCTTCTCACGGGCGCCCTCTGAGATCTGAAGACAACCTACTGCTCTCGATCCCTAGTCACAGTAGTGATTTCTTCTCGCACTCTTTCTCTGTACGTGGAGCCCGTCTCTGGAATGCTTTACCCTCGCGTATAAGGATAGCACCTAGTTTGTATTGCTTCAAACGCAGGCTCAAAGAACACTTGAACCCACGCTCATAAACTTTTCCTTATTTTTCCCTATTTTTTCCTCCCTATTGCGTCCCTTGCGTCATTATAGGTTTATTGTTTGTTTTTTTTCTTAAATTTATTGTTTTGTTTCCCTGCTGAATTTAAATGATTAAAATTTAATTTATTAGTTTATTTTTACCGCATAACATGTTATTCCACTAGGTTAAGGTTAGCTGTAAGATATTGCTTTTAGGCAATAAACTCGCCGTTTTGTTAAAGCAAATAAAGCGTTTAATTATTATTATTATTATTATAAAGCTGCGCCGCAACTTTTTGTTCGATTTTGTGAATAAATACTAACAATATTGTTTTTTCATGAATTCTCTCATGTTACCTAGTAATTTATTTTGTTTCTTCTTCTCGAAGTGCCTCTCCATTACTGGAGGTTGGCCGTTAGCTCTGAATACTTTTATCGGTCTTGCGCCATCTGGAAAAGCTGTTCCATACTGGTGATCCCGGTCCAGTTTTCCAGTTTTCTTAGCACCCCTGACCCATTAAAGGGCCGCTGGGCACTCGGGGCCATGGCTTTTTTTGACTTTTCCATTGCTAACTACTAGGGATATATAGTGCAGTGGTCTCCCGTTGCCTTCTGCAACAGACATTTTAGGTCTATTTAGGACCTTAGGCCGCTGAGACCTCTTCAACCGGTTGCCCAGTTGGGAATGGTTATACCGCTAATGACTCGATCTTTTGCTATATACTTTTGCTTCCCATTATAATTAGACCGATATGCAAACGGCGATCGAGTACATTCGGGACGCGTCCTTTGTCAACCGCAGGTTAATCTAGACTGCATAATTGCAGTTTATCTATGTGTAATCTAGACTTTATGTGTAATCTAGACTGCACAATTGCACTTATGGAAAGACTTCACTGTTCGACTTCGCGTGGTGGTAGTTAGCGCTCGTGGCCTGCCAGCCAAGTTTCTGTTTCACCTCATTAACCGCTGGGGCGCCAAAAAGACCAGCGTTTTGCAGTAGTTGACAGATCCGCACATAGCTGTTTCGGCTGGCCTCTATATATGAACGCGCCAGTTCTTAACTGCAACAACTCAAAATCTTACGTTTTGAGATAATTGAGTTTAAAGTTTTAACGTGGAACAGCAAATCGAATAATAATATTAACTCTATTCTATGTTAACTCTTAAATATTTATTGTAACATTTATACTCTTTTATATGCGTTATATGACCAGTTCCCAACAGTGACAATTCGAAATGTTGCTTTTTAGAACTTTTATGGATTGATCTACAATTATAAAGTGGAATATCTGCTTTTAGACACTGCGCATTTCTGCTTTTATACACTTATTTAAATTTAGACTTAGAGTCAAATAATATTTGATTGATATTAACCCCTTGAGTATGATACGACCAAATCTGGTTCTGAAACAATTATCCGTTGAGTATGATACGACCAGATCTGGTTCCGCGTTTTTTTCACTTCTTTGACGTTCTCATATTTATTCATAATTATCTAATTGTTTTACAAAATGATATTTCAATATTCTATATTCGAAATTTCAATGCAATCATTGTGCAGTTGTTCTTTTTATGATTGTTGTAGTAGTTTCGTAGTTATAGTACTTTAAGGTCGATGTCGCCGAAAATCCTGCAAAAGAGACAGATGCATCCATGAAAATACCCATTTACTCCAAGGGTTAAGTCTGCAGATATCCGATCTAAAAATTAGCCTGTGGAAATCCAATCTTCCTGCATGTCCTACCTTGGCTGTTTCGGGACCTCCTTGTAAGTGCTCGGTTTACAACAGTAGAAATTTGCAATTCGCCACTCGAAGCATCAACGCCGACAGCGTAGATTCCATTGCCTCGATTCTGAAAGTGACACTGAAATTGTGACACTATTAGTGTCAAACGCGGCGAATTTTTCATTTCAAAGCCACACTCGTTAACCGTACTGTATTTATTTCAGGTGAGGGTATGGGAAATCGACCAAGACATGAGCACAGCAAACGACACGATAATCCGCGTCGGCTCAAAACTGGAGGCATACGTCGACAATCTGACACCAGGAAAGGTTTACAATCTGCGAGCGCTTGCGTTCAGCAACGGCGGCGACGGAAGAATGTCATCGCCGACCATCACATTCCAAATGGGCGACTATCAGTCGGACCCCTATCACCTACACTACTACAACTCCGCGCCGTCGACCAAAATGAGTAAAAGCTGCGTGGCCCTCGCGATAATTCTCGCTCTCTATCTCGTAGAGATAAATCTCGCGTTTTGGTAATACGAAGATCTGTTTTTTTAATATTATTTTACAATTTTACGAAGCGCTGCACAAATCGGTGTATTTTTATATATTTTTCTTTAGATTTCTTTGAAATCATTAGTTAAAATATTTAAGATTGTAATAAGTAATTTCTATATAGATTTTTTATGCTGCAAAATTCTAGAAAGAGAAGAAAGATCTGAAAACATAATAATTATGTTACCGAATAATCATTGATGATAGAATAAGGTTAATTATGTCGATGCATACCAAACGGGCTTAAGCAACTTTTGGAAAACTGCTGCTATTGTTTTTTTTACCTTTTCTTTGACTTAGCACACATGTAAAACTACCACACTATCGAGAATTTCCCTACTGGCAATACCTCGTAATAAAAATAATTTACATTCGTCATACGACAACAATCGATTCAAGCACTTACGGTAGTTACTATAGGGACTCGGTCAGTTTGAAACAAATTATCCAGAAGGAACAAAGAGAGAGAGAGAGAGAGAGAGAGAGGCGGTTTTTCACTGTATGGCGCGTTAGCCGTGCTCTATTTTGTAAATAACATCAAGGTCAAAACAATTGTCTGCTGTGAAAATTTCCAGTGCCACAGACATACTTTTATACGCTGCCATACAACACTGATACAAATTTCGCGGTAAATAAATACGGCTCGCCGAGGAGTAAACACGATGCATAGGGCCGGCTGCGCCATGCCGTTTTTCCTTCGTGTCCGTGGACAAGCTTCCATAGTGATTCATAACCCACTGACGACCCCGCCTACGAACGGCGAATTAACCGAAATTTTCACAGCGAAAAAAACGTGTGTGGACAAGACGCCTAAAGGACTTAAGGTTGGTTTGGGTTGACTGTCTAGTTCCTATGGTAGAGACGTACTCAGGCAGGGCATTCATCCTGAGCGCACCAAAAACCACATTGTGTCCAACCACTATGGGCGCAACCGGAATGATTTTAATCCGCAAACCGAACAATACTATCAGTGCCGCCTTCATGTCGCCGGCACAGAAGGGATGCCAATACGTACTATGGCATTGAGCAATTCAATGCCCTATACGGGGTGTTATTACTGCATGGGCATTTTTTTGTGGGGTAATCAGTAGTTACAATAAATAAGCAACTTTGAATAAAAAAAAATGGAAAAAATTAAAAATATATATTTTTTAAATTTTTTTTTTTTTTTTATTATTTTATTTTTAAACAGTATGAAAAGCTATGATCACGATGCACTATCTAGCGGTTTGTAAAATGTCCCTGATATTGTTTATTTACGACTTATTACCTACCGCTAGATGGTGCAGCGCGCTCAATCGCTTCTTAAACCTTTATTTAACAGTCAATTTCTTCAATGTTCAAATAAAAATAAAAATAAATTTTTGTTTTTTTTTTCAAAAAAAATTATTAAAAGTTGCTTATTACGTTGTACTGATTCACCCATAGGAAGAAATGCCTGTGCAGTAATAACACCCCGTGTAATTAATGATGATAGTTAATTAACATACTTACTGCTGTTCTCATTTCCCATGACTAAGCTTAATTTTGCCCAATTCTGGTGCGGGAATAATTAGCGGGAGCTCCATACAGGTGCCATGAGGTCAAGACGACCTGTGATTGGTTGAATTCGACTGGTGAGGTTGGTTTCCACTGCTACTGCTAGAAACTGGTAGACCAGTTCTAGCAGTAGCAGTGGAATAATACTAAAAATGGCCAGTTGTGGACTTAAGCGCATTTGATATGTATCGACACAATTTTAGTCTCAATTTTTTTTACACTCCTTTCTATGTTTGTTAACATGACTATTTTTTTTACTTTACTAGCCCGTAATACTTTTTCAATCCGAGCCATTTTTATGTTTAGCTTTTAAGCCTGTATTCTTCCTAGTCTGCACTAAAAGAAATAATGCGTTGTGAATTTCCGGATTCTATAAAATAAAACCCAACTTTTGGGTTCACTTTCTATTTTCACATTTCTCAATGTTTGATAATGACAAATGTTAATGCCTTACGATAAAAAGCTGTGACTGAGACATTTTATGAATTGTTCAAAGTAGTTTTAAGCGAATGATCCGAATAAAAAAAATAAACTCCATTAGGTGTTCTTTTTTAAATTTTTTTGTCTACAATCTGATTGGTGTTGAAAATAAATCCATTAGACCTAATGGCGCCTGCATACGCTGGCCAACGTTGGCCGTATCGCCTATGTCTCTCGCTTTTTCCCATATATTTTTCATACGTCACAGTGGTGCCGACTCGCTTCCACCTTAGCAACATTGACCGACGAGTGGAGCGGGCATAAACTTAACCCTTCGGCTACGTAACGACCAAATTTGGTTGCACATCGGAACACCGTTGACTACATAACGACCAATATTCGCGGCTTGCTCCCGGAGCGCACAGTAATATTATTTTCTAATTCGAACGCATCCTAAAATCCATACCAAATATCTCATTATTACCATAGATACATAGACGGCCGCTAGAATAATTTCGTGCGTCATTTCGCTGATATTTCTGGTAAAATTCCATTGTCAAACATCATTTTTTTTTCGAGAAATCATCAAAATTTTTATTGGGATTTATGAGTTAATATCTAAATACTTTTGTATGTAAATAAGCAAAACGAAATATTACCTTTGATAGAGAATCTAATAAAGATCATGATAGTACATATTTACAATTTCTAAATAGGGTTCCGTATTTTTCCGTAAGACAAGTACAAGTTAGAAATGTCGAGTTTTTTTCACTTTTTCAACTCTCATATTTATTCATAATTATCTAATTGTTTTACAAAAGGAGATTTCAATATTTTATATACGAAATTTCAATGCTATCATTGCACAGTTATTATTTTTTATGATTTCTATAGTAGTTCCATAGTTATAGTACTTTTTGTCGAGCGCGGCGATATTGCAAGAAATTCCAATAAAATTCCGCGGTCTGCCATGAAATTATGCCGCTACTCGAAGTGTTAAGTATAGGGCACAGTTTACATTCTGACATATACAGGTTGAGTTTAAATTTACCAGCACCTAGAAACGGGTGAATCAATACTAGCAAATAAGCAACTTTTAATTTTTTTTAAAAAACAGAAAAACATTTCAAATTTCAAAAATATATATTTTTTTAAAGTATAAAAGCATTGAACGCGATGTGCCATCTAGCGATAGGTTAAATATCGCTAATATTGTTTATTTGCGATCTTTTACCTACCCCTAGATAGTGCAGCGCGCTCAATGCTTGTCCAACTTTTATGTAGAAGTTAAGTAGTTCAAAAGGAAAAGGGCCTTTTGGGCCTACTTTTCCAATAGGTCTAAATCGTATATCAATGGAAAGATCTCTTGATTTAGAACATTTATTACTAAAACGGCTGATAAGAATTATGAGCCGTTTCTAATATATATACTATTAAATATGGCTAATTACCTGATATCTCCTAGAGCACCTAGCACATTCAGGCATTATATTTTTAATAACTGTTTAACCCAGTTACTGAAACTTTTTTTTATCTCGTATCATAGTAGTTTTTTTAGTATTATTACCTTGATGCATAAAGTAAACATGGAAAAATACCAAAAAAGTCTGACTTCAGGAAAGCTCGGAAAATGTGGATCGTTTTAACAAGGTTTTAACGATCAGTAGTAATAGGCAGGTAGGTTAACGCTCATATAACTACTACTTTATCGATTGTATCCTATTTTAAATTAAAGAAACAGCTATTACTATGAAAAAGGCTTTATTATCTATATAATATATATCTATCTAGCTCATAAATTTATAAAAAACGTGCATAAAATAAATTTCTATCACAAGCTTATTTGTAAACACCGTATTGAAGACATAGTGAGAGTTAATTACGCTAATACGAATCAAAATAGAAAAGCACTTCAAAATTATGATAATAGGATAATTATCTATGCACCGAAACACTGTCAAACTATCACTGCGGCAATTGGTAAACAATAAGCAAAAGCATTTAACAAAAGCTCTTTATTATTTTAAATTGTGGGTGTTCCTCAACCTTTTTTACTGATCTTTATAAAGATCGGTAGTTGTAAATGGGTTAAACGTAAGCTGTCGCAGAATACCCAAAACGATAGAGTACATACGCTGTCTGTGTACAAACATCTAAAACCGCAATTTGCGCATCTCAAATTCTATGGCTTCGAAGGGGGATTGAATGGGTGGTATGGTGAACGCTCACATGTGGCAAGATAGCTGTCCTAAATCTACGAATCCACTGCTCACCCCCCAGAAGTGTATTATGATGGGCCCGACTCCAGTCGGTGAATTCCATGGCAGCTCTGTTTGTATTTTATTTTATTTACTTACCTAAGAACGCTCAAGTTTGTCAGTAGTATATGGAGGGGAAATACTGGGATATGTTGCTTGAACTCAATGTGTCTCGTGATTTTATTATTGCTCTGTTTACTGATGTATGTAATATGCTAAGGTTAGCTGTCTAACATGGTGTGCCCAATGACCTTAATCATAATATGCAAACCCGGACTGGCTCCTTTGAGAGCCCTCGGCTAGAGACTGAAGAGGGGTTCCCTTATCGTGAGGGTAGTCCGGTGGTCCTCCCTCGGGAGTTTTTTGATAATTACATACCTGAAAACCACATTTTCCGCTATTTTGACGCTTGAAAGTATTTCAGTAAAGGTACCAAAAATTAAGCTTTTCTGTTTTAGTTTACTTACGTTTACAAAACATTTTTATATTATTTTCATTACATCTAAACTTGGTAGGTATACACTAGAAAAAGTAGTAATCAATTACGAGTGGTTTATAACTTGAAAATGATAGTGAGAAATATTTTTAGATTTAGGCAACTTATAAAATGCTATTAGTACTTGTATACTATTTTGTTTATGAATACAGAACCTAAAAGTATTTATCAATCCTTTTACGGTTACTTGTTGACGTCTGTACTGAGTTCCAGACGATGGTTTTACTTTGTAAATATTTTGAAACAGGAGATGTGACCAGAAATAAATGCAGTAAAACAATAGGCAAAAATAGAATTACAAATTTGGACCGTTGGCAGAGTAAATATTTATGGTAGTAAAATAAATATCTGAGTAATATAAAATATAAACCATTTTTTTGGGGCCGATTCGGGGCTCCTTTGAGTCGGGGGCCTTCGGCGATCGTCGACCAGCCGACCTGGCCAGTCCGGGATTTAATATACAGTAGAACTCCAATTATCCGACTATCCGAATCGCTGATTATCTAAAATTAAAATGGAAAACAATTAGGACCGAAACGTAGATAGGTACTGCGATTCGCAAAATATTGATTCTGTCTACGCGTACTATTGCCCTTGGGGATGATGTACTAATGTACAGCATTTTCTAAGTATGCTTAATATGTAAAAGTGCAGCCTTTTCATTTAAATAATATTGATATTGATAATAAATTTTGATATTAAATAGTTTCTTCTCCCAGTTTAAACATATATACAATAATTAATTAAAATAGACCCTTTTTTCGGAATAAATCCAATTATCCGAACTCAATGTGTCTCGTTTGGATTGTGACAATGTGACAGATTGGATTCTGGAGGTTGATTCGGTCTCTAAGCAGTATAAATTCCCTGAAAGTCTCGGATGCACAGCCCTCCGTCCAGATATAACTCTTTACTCTCTATCTCGGAAGGTGGCTCTTATTGTAGAATTAACTGTTCCATGGGAATCAAATATCCCAAAAGACCACGAGTACAAATTAAATAAATACCATGATCTTGCAAATGCCGTAACCCGGAACGGCTTCACTGTTCACCTTCACGCGGTGGAAGTTGGCGCTCGTGGCCTGCCAGCTAAATCTCTATTTCACCTCTTTAAAGATCTTGGCCTTTCCAGAAAAATAATCAACTCTTTCTTAGAAAAAATATCTAAAACTGCGATTTGCGCATCTCAAATTCTATGACTTCGAAGGGGGAGTGAATGGGTGGCAAGGTGAACGCTCACATGTGGCAAGACAGCTGTCCTAAACCTACCACAGCCGGTTCGTAAGTCCGGAATCCACTGCTCACCCCCCAGAAGTGTAAAAAATAGTATTATGATGGGCCCGACTCCAGGCGGTGAATTCCATGGCAGCTCCGTTTGTATTTATTTATTATTGATCCCAATTGATTCGGATAATTGGAGTTCTACTGTAATATCTTTTATGGATATTCAGTGCAAATAAAATATTTTAAATAAATAATTGGCATCATTGTAACATTGGGTTTTCGTGTAATTAGCCATATTTAAGAAGATTCCGAACTCCAGAACTCCGAAACGATTTAAGAAGATTCCGAACTCCAGAACTCCGAAACGGCTCATAATTGAGGTAAACTGTAGTGTAGTAATTACAAATATTCTAGATAAATTCATCTTTCCAATAGTAAATACGTTATTTTTATTAAAGAGGTGGGCCCAGTTCCCATACATTTTTGCCTTTGTCCTTTACCAAATAATATACAAAAAACATTTTTCAAATATTTTTTTTTTTGTCCACAAATTTTTATCAAGAGTTGCTTTTTTGATTGTATTAATTCACTCACTTTAAGGATGCCGGTAAACTCATTCTGTTCTGTACATACATTATTATCATAACAAAAGTAAGTACAATTTGTCATTCTGCACATACGAATAAGAATAACAATAATATAAATTTAAATCCTAAATTATACATTTCATTGCTTATTAGCACATTAGGTTAACCCCTCAAATGAATGGCGATTAGCTCGGGTTGCCTACGGCAAAATGTATATAAATTTATATTTACATTTACATTTACATAGAGCGGGGTTTACTATAGAGCTATAGCATTACTATAGAGCGGATTACTATAAAGCGGCGCACATTTACATTTATATTTATATTTATATAAATTTATATACATTTTGTATACATTTTGCCAAGGCATCCCTTAAGGGACGCCTCACATTTGAGGGGTTAATTTTCTAGATTTAATTCTAATATAATAATTTAAAAATAAATTGGTATGTCTAAACATATTTATATAGGTATATCGCTGTCGATTAAATAGTGACAATCAATGATACCGCTTGATATACCAGACTATTTGTTAAGTGTTTGAATGTCTATCGGTATTAGCTTCCCTTTGTAAATTTCCTGAAGTTCATGAATTACTAGAAGCCTTTCTATGTTAAACGTCGGACATTCTAAAAAGATTGTAGGTGTTCTTTTTGGATTTTGGCGCCCGCTTCGGCATTGCCAGTCGTTGAAAAATCGAGAGTTGGGCCGTGACGAATTTGTCATAGCTGGTTTCGGCATGCCGTTGGCGGACATTTCAAATTAATATTATTATACTGCATCCACACGCTTGCCGCAACCCGCTTGTACAAATGCTTGGCAAGTGCAGGCAAGTCAAACAACGACGATACACACGCTTGCGAGCACGAGCGTTAGTCATGATGAGCCTCCAAGCATGGCGGACGTTGAAATAACTACGGCAGCCGCTATGTTCGCATTAACGTATTTTTATTTTAAAGTGAATATTAATTTAAGAAAAAGCGAATAGTTGGTAAAAAAAGATGGTGGATGATAAAAATGCTTCTGCGCCAGACCGTATCATTCCTGTTTCTTTTTTAAATGTTTTCGAAACGTTATCATTAGATTTTATTCTTCCGCTTTGAGCTCATTTACGGGTTTGTTTAAAATACTGTTTAGCCGCTGCCAAGCGTCGGAAACCTTTTTTCTATCTTTATGAAATTTATTAGTAGGATCCCATATACAGGACTCTGATTGGTAGTATTAAAAAAACAATGTAGTTTCGTTTATCCAGTAAGCTATTTTACGTAGCGGCGAGCAGGTAGGCTTCGTATACGGGGAGCATTAGTACAGCGGAGAAATCTACGCTATCCAATTGCGTTTGTGTGCGTATCAATATGTCATATTATGTAACATATTGATATCGTATCGTAACATATTGTGTCAATGTATTGGATAGCGTAGATTTCTCCACTGTACAAATGCGCCCCGTGTACGAAACCTACCTGCTCTCCCCTATGTAGGTACTTATTATATAGAGCGGAGGAGGAAACGATATACGCCCGGCCGCGCGATCACAATATGTATTCATGCAAACAAGCGTGTGGATGGCTGTCTAGCGTTTTCTACAAGCTTCCTTTGATTTGGGCACAAAAACCGACACTCAATGCAGTGGCGTAACTAAAAAAATGGGCCCCAATGGAAAATTGAACAAAAGGCCCCTCCCTACTTACGTACATTCATTATAGCATATAGAATGTAATTACTGTATACGTAGCTACATTGCATATTCATATTGTAGCCACATTATAAATCGGCATATTGATTTGTGGGCATTGCCTTAAACATGTTGTGGAACAAGTTCCCTTAACTTGTTTTCGGGATCACACAGAAACATTGTTGGGGAAAAATGATCGAAATATTTGTTTCTATATTAATACATAGATAGATAGAAATTCTTTATTGCACATTTAAGGAAAAAATATACAACAGGGGGACGTATTGCCTAAAATACAATCTCTTACAGCCAACCTTCGTGGAAGTGTTAGAATTTAGGTGCTAATAGATAAAATAAACAAAAAAAAACTTATAAAATAACAAAAAATTATCAAGTTACAAAAATGCCATTTTTTAAAAACATAATTAGGATTTGGAATAATCGCAAGGAGCGAATGATAGGAGAAATGGGATGAGACGTAGGATAACTAGGAATTTAGGCACATGAAATGCTTTTTCAGAGACACTTGAAAAGTAGAAATCGTTGGTGAGTTTCTGATATTTGACGGGAGCTGGTTCCTTAGTCTAGCTGCATGAACGGTGACGGAATAGGTAAGATAAGAAGAATTATGAGTGGGAATCGCAATTTTACTATCCTGACTAGAAGACGACCCTTTACCATTAATTTAATTACAGAATTATATTTCTCCACCTTTGAATGTTAGTGAGAAATATAAAAATATATCATAAAATCGAAGACTATCGCGGTTGTTTGACATTATAAATAGGATAGAAAACGAATTTACTGCGTGAAATTTGTAGCACCCGACGTTTCGGTGACGTTGCAGCCGCAAAAATATATCACTTTACGTTACTTTATTTTGAGAAGAACTACTAAGTGCGAAACTGGTAAGACTAAAAAATGCTCACATAATATTATTACAAATGTGTCGATTTTTGCATATCTGCCTATTTAAATGAACTACTTAATTAATGTAATATAAAAAGTAGTGACGCCACGATTATTCGGTACTTTTCGGTATTCGGCCTATTAGGCTACTTTTTTATATTCTGTATTCGGCCGAATACTGCGTACTATTCGGCCGAATACCGAATGCCATGAAAAAAACGCACTCAAAAATGTATATATATTAAACACAAATTATATTAGTGCACCAATACCTACTTAAAATCTATTTTAAGTATTGATGCACTAATATAACTTGTGTTTTATTCATCATAACCTACCTCAATTCAACCATTGGCATTGGTAGGAATCCAGATATTTTTAAATCTAAAATGGTAGACGACTGGTGTTTATAGAGGTATGTAATTCTGTACTATATATAGAACTAGTACTAAATGACTAATGTTGACATAATTATTGTTTAACTAAGAATGTACATGACAAAATTGTAATTCTAATTAAATTTAATTAAATCGTTGACAACTGTGGTTTTTAAAACACGACTCATTTACTGAAGCTTTTCGGTCGTTATGAAATTCTTCAGTTATGGTAAGGTAACCCACAGTCGTATAAAAAAATACGTAAAAAAGGCGCTCCATTATAATTTTTCTATTTTTTGCAATGAAGCCGCTACCGTAGCTAGCTGCGTCAGAGGTGACGAACGCTACATTAGAATTGACAGACAGCATCTCCGTGGCTAGTATTCTGGCAAGAACGAACAAACAATACAGCTGTCAGTCGAGTTTGGAGTGCGTGAGGGTTAGGTGCGGTCGCTCGTGCCGCGCTTTGTGTTTACTTGTCGTCGCGATCGTAAATCCTTTTCGCGTTATTTTAACCACATTGATCACTCCGCGCGATATATTCATGTCAGCGACGCCTGTGAATATAGTTCGTTATGTCGTCTTTTGTTATTTCGCAAGCGCTAGACTGTTTTGATCGCCGCTGCCGATGATGCCATCCTTCGAGCCCTTTTTGTGCATGAGTGGTTTGTGTGATGGTTACAACTTCAAGATGAGATAGTGGCTGCGGAAATTGCAATGATGTCGAATACTTTCTGGTTTGCTGTGATAACATCATACCTCTTCAGCTTCGTATTGGCAACGCCGTTTGACCCTGTACCTGCCCGACAAGGTAAGTCCAGCTTATAATAAGTGAACGGAGATTGCTTTGTTGTTATTAATTTTTCTCATCTGTATTTGACATACGGGATAGTATTATTACTGAAGTCGATTTTGAGTCGATTATAAGTATGTTTCGGATAAAAGGAAACGTAAACAATACGTCAAAAGGTTTGCTTTTAGTAACATCCATGAAATGTGCCGCTGATGTATAATAATATATTTCGAAAATGGAATATATGCAGTTTAGCTAACTGCCATAGGTATTTGGAATATATTTCGGAATCAGAGTTGTGAATACAATCCGTGACATTAAAATATCAACAATGTGAAATTCAAAATTCAAAATTTCAAAATTCTTTATTCAAATGCATAAAGTTACACGCAAGTAAATGGTAGCTGTATCTAATAAATACCCTTTATATTTTATTACACGACTGCCCAACAGAAAAAGGATTGTAATGCGTTCAGGTTCATCTATGTATGTTTTCCTTTTCTTTATTCCACTGTAACTTCTAAACGCTTGACCGATTTGGAAGTGTGGTATTGTTAGAATCGTTATGTCATCTCGTGTCATAGGGTATCTTAACTGTCAAAATTTCAAGTACGTAGTTGTCTAAATGTCCAAATGTCAATAAATTAACATAAATATAATATAGTTGTTAAGTGCCAAATGGAAGGTCTGATTGAATACATTCCGGAAATATACATATATCTATATAGATCAATACACAAACCACAAATATTTGATAAAACACCGTAATAAAAATTATTATAAATATAATAGTTTTTTTTTGTATCCGCAATCGTTTTTATTCTTTTTAATTTTTTAAAATACTAACTTAACCTGCCGCCAAATATGTGTTTATGAGAAGCTTTTAAAAAAACGAACACTGCCATATAAGTGTTTGACTCTCGATTATTTATAAAGATAGAAAATATTCTTACAGATTCGGAATCAGTGTAACGAATATAGTGGGACATTAAAACATCGTCAATGTAGAAGACTTTGCTAAACTGCAAATACCTTGAATACTTCTTATCGATCAAAAGAATCACAATCGAAAACAGCCAAATTGAATTCAAATATAACACATTTTAAACAGATTTACATATAGGTACTTAGTTCTAGAAAAACAATTACGAGATACTGTAAAAAATAACTATAAAATGGAATGAAAAACACGCCGGCCAGCTAGTGCAGTTTTCAGCGATCTAGTTACATAATTAAAATATATATTAATGCTTGCGGGTCATGGCTTGGTCAGTAACCAGTCACAGGTTTGCACGAACGCCGTAAGTACAGGAAGTAGTCAAATAATTATACTCAAGCATACATTTCAGTATTAATTTCCATTTTTCTAAATTATTATACTTTCATCTAACAATACTACACACTTCCAAAATGGTTCAAGCGTTTAGAAGTTATGGTGGAATAGAGAAACAGAAAACATACATACATGAACCCTGAACACGTTACACTCCTTTTTATTGGGCAGTCATTTAAAAAGTCGATGATATAGACAAGTGATTGAAATATATTAAATATCTATTTTTATTAGATGATGACTTCGGTAATGAAAGGTATACCTTTATTATCCATTTTACACGTTATTCGGTATACTTAATTATAGGCATTTCCTCTAGATTTATCAGGATTCGACTTTAAAATTGTGCTATTACTTTTTAGATAGGTTTATAATTGCTTTATTGCATAAAAACTTATACGTTCGTAATTCGTTCGTTTGTTAACGTGTCCGGGCTAGGTTCCACATCTCTCCAAAAATATGCGGTCTGGACGGCCTTATCGTTTGCTATATACTATTATATATTATAGGTACGCCCTACAGGTATAGTCCTCAGATCACTTGAGGATATCCCGCTTTGCAGCATTTATGTAATCTCTATACATACAGTACCGTGCAAATTAATTGAAACAAAGAGTATTTTTCTTCGAAAGTGCTTTATTGGTTAGTTTTGATATAGAATGTGTCCTCCTTTTGCGTTGCTTGCGCTACTGTAGTAAGATGATGTCAGGGTTGTCAACATTATGATAGGAATATTTAAAAAAAATAGATTTTGTTTGTAATTCATAATATTGTCCATTGTTATCAATGGGGGCTGGGGCCCTTGATATCTACGGGGCCCTGGACGGCAGCCCTAAAAACCCTTATATAGATCCGCGGCTGACTGTAGGTCTTTGTCTACATTTTCTAATTATGTAATATAGCTATTTATTTTTAAGGTTCCTGTTGTAATTTCTATAAATAAATCCATTTCTTATAACTATGGTAAGTAAAAAGTTTTTGTTATTTACATACATAATAAAATAATTCAATGCATAACTATAAACACTAGAATGAAAATATTATTTAGAATTTTAGGAACATTGAATAGTATAAATCATTACTTAGGTACTAAAATGCACGATGTGACCAATAATATGTCCTGTAGATTACTGTAGATTTTCACAATAATTATTGATATTTGAATCAGGGTTGGCAAAAACCCGGGTTTTATCAAAAAATATCTGCCCACTGGGTTATTTCGGGGATTTTCGGGCTTTTTCGAGGAATTTCGGTTTTTTTCGGAGTTAATGAGAATTTTAAATGAAAATATTTTTATTTTATTTTATTACCATTTTATTGCATTTTTTTTTCTCCCAATCCGAATCTATTTACTACTGAATAAAGTTGTAACACTACCATGAAGGGAATTCCATCGAAAATCGTTATTGTCAGTTGTCGGGGAGATCCCCTTTATTTTCACATGCAAGATAAGAGTTAACACTAACAACCGCTAGTGGCGCTGTTTCGGCGCGAAAGTATTGAGTAGTAGTGCAAACGATTTTAGAACAAAATAGTTGAAGTGTGTCTTTGTCGCTTGAAGAGTATTGTAATAGTTTTGAAATAAATCGAATTGAGTGTTCTACCGTGTTTTTGCATCTTCTGCTGTCTATCCACGTAACAATATTATCCATAAGTTATCTTATAAATCATGCCAAAAGTAGTCGGAAGTGGTAGAAAGGAAGGGGCAGAATGGACAGAAGTTATTAAAATAGATAATAAAAGAGTGCAGTGTAAATACTGTAAAATAGGAATAAGTGAAAAAATTGAACGTATACGAGCGCACATGAACAAGTGTTTAGTTAGGGCACGGGACGGGGACGTGAACCGGCGTCGGGGTTACCAGCACGATGATTTGGATTCCGATGAATGTCTACTTCAAGAATTTGTTTCAATATCATCACATTCAACAGAGGGTTCTACTGCTGGATCGTCTCGCTCAGTGTCAGTATCATCAATGTCAATAAGTATTTTTTCAAAAACCCACATTCGTCAAAAACCCTCGGGTTTTTTCAGGTGGGTTTTACCCAATTTAACCCAGTGGGTTTTTTCGGGTTGGTGAAAATCAAGCCAACCCTGGTTTGAATGGATGGTCATAAACAGATGCGGAACAATAGACATCAAGGACACCTACTGTTTTATAATACATGTACGATTCAATTCTTTTTATGACTGATTATAACGACATTGGTAAGGAGAGTTGTGTTGGATTATTTGGAAACCCACTCGACTCAGTCCCACGTATTCCATTGAACTCATCGCCCGCGCTCCTTTTTTTCCTATTGATATAAATTTAAATATTGCTGCATATTTCGACACATTCTATTCTTCTTACAGCTTGATAATCTATAGGGCGTTCTGGATAAGTCTGGTATTCCATCATAGAATCCTTCCGCCTTACCGCGAGATAGCCAGTGTTACCTGGCGGGCCGACCCTCGCGCCCTTGCTTCCAATTGTGACCAGATTTCTCCGGTCTCTCGATTGGTTCCGAGTTCGAGGTCGCTTGCGCGGTCCTCTCCCTTACGAAGCGGTGAAACGGTGTGCACCGAATCTATCGCGGACCAAGGCGTCCTTTGCCCGACTCTGAACCGGGATCGGATGGCCAAAGGTCATTTCAAGAGCAGTCGACGTAAGGTAGACAACCACCCCCGCTCTATAGGAAACAATACAGTTCCCAGACTCCCCCGACTGTTAGTCGGAGAGCACAGTCGATTAGCTTGCGCCGCTCGGTGCGCAGACCGTCCAGGAGCGCAGAGGTTTGATTCCCAGGGGAGACTGGTTGACCCAGTGTCCTACCCAGGTTCGCACCCCATGCGTGGAGGCCATCGGATGGGTGTTGACCGGTGAGTGTGACCGACCCTGAACACATCGTGGCCACCTCATCATGGGCCCATTAGCTCCCTGCTGATTCTACACCCAGGATCGGCTTCCGACGAGAATACTCTTCCACGGTCAACAGCATAGACACACAATTTTGCATACGTATTCAATTACGATAGCCCGTTCTAAATTTCACCATGACACGGCTGCTGCACCCAGGGTTGACTCCCGACGAGGGGACTCCTCAGCGGTCAACAGCACAGAAAAGAAATTGTGTATGCATTCAATTATGATGCCCCGTTCTAAGTTTCACCGCGACAGGACTACAAGGAAGGCAGTAGGGCTGCGACGGGATTATTGAAGTACAACATCTCTGTTTCATGCGTCAGCCTCGAGAGCGAACCTTCGCCCTTTGTTTTGAGGTGTGTTTTAACCTTTGTTTTAATGAAAATAAACTCGTCTTCTTATAGTGCCGTCTTCTATCGGGTGCTGACGATCATCATAGCTACCTAGCTATGATGATCGCCAACCCTCGATAGAGACATAATAAATTAATAGTTTTAAAAAAACACTAAAAACACGCTTTTGGGCTATGATACGACATTCACATACACACGGCTATGATACGATATTCCATCATGGAATGCCAGTGCCTATCTTCCGGGTTCATCATCAGACCTTGAAACCTAATCGTGGTCAAAGTTCATTCCAAGACTTTTCTAACAAGTCCAAACACAGCTATTATACGATGTTTCATCATGAAGTTCCAGTTCATATCTTCCGACTCCATCATCAGATCAGTTCGACAGTCCATATTATTGTATTGTCATCAGAACTACATACAGCTGCCAATTTTCATGACGCTACGATCCTTGGAAGATGGTTAAATTAGTTACCTTAGATTCCATTACATAGTTAGTTACATACAGGTCGACCTAATAAAAGCGTGTTAATAAAACAACCTAATAACTCGCCATTTTTACCTGCTTGGACCACTGTATCATGAATACATCATACCTATGTTACACTCACAATAGTCATTTAATTTTATCCATGGCCTCCTCTCTCACGAAGGTTTTTAACCCGAGAGGTGGTCTCGTCATTATAAAATCATTTCTATCGGCTTTTTCCACGGCGCGTAACGGCTTCTACTCACACCATAGGCACTAGACAGTGAATAGCATATTGTTTTCCATTTCCTATGCGACTGGTATTGTTATTTTGCATGTAAAACGGGAGGTATGACCCTGTAAACCGACAAATGGTTATGTATCCGGCGACATTATTTATACATATATAAATAAGCGGATGCGGCGGCTTATGCACGTGCCAGAATAATTTACGAGAGAGCTTTCTGCCTTCTTTTATTCAGCAACGGTGAGTCGAATGACTACGACTGATGAAGCGCGGAAGAACTACGTAAAAGTACGCTTGACTAAATATCAAAAAACATTTTTATATATTAGTTTTAAATTGTTCAATGCTTTGCCGTCATCGACGAGAAGACTTGAGATCGCAGCATATAAAATCTGCTTGAAAAATCAGTTAGTCAAACATGCCCTTTACAAACTGGACGACTTTTATGATATTGCGTACACAATTGCTTGATTATAATCCATATTACGACTATACTTTCGCACTAAGTTTTAGATTTTATTGACATTGTTTTTAATTACGCATGTTTCAGAATTTTTCTTTTTCATTGTATTGATTATTATTTATTGTTTCATTATTGATTATGTTGTAAATTTGACTATTTTTAAGTAATCACCTCTGATTACAATTATATTTTTTTCCTTCTAATTAATCAAAGTGGTTTTATCATCCGGTAAATTATAATTGTAAAATTTGACATGTTCCTCAGTATTGTGAAATGCTTTTATGGAATGAATAAATGATGATGATGATGAACTCCATCTACTCAGTGCTAGCATTTAGTTCGGAGTTGAGAAAGGCATCCACGAATGTCGCTCCAATAAAAATGATTATAAATACAATATCACTTTCTGTAATGGCAGTCGTGTTTATTATTCTTTTATATATATATATATATATATATATATATATATATATATATATATATATATATATATATATATATATATATATATATATATATATATATATATATATATATATATATATATATATATATATATATATATATATATATATATATATATATATATATATATATATATATATATATATATATATATATATATATATATATATATATATATATATATATATATATATATATATATTACTTGTTAGTAATAATTAATGATATTTTGAATGGACGGTCATAAATACACGTCCATATAAAACAGTAGGTGTCCTTGATGTCTAATGAGACATCAAGGACACCTACTGCTTTATAATACATATACGATTCAATTCCTTTTATTGCTGATTCTAAGGGGCTCCCTAGACGATCAAGCCTGCTTGACAAGCATAGCGTCGCGGGCTGGGCGGTGATCGTAAACCGCAGAAAAAATGCATTTTTTTTTTTTTAATATTTACCAAAAATGCCTTATTTTGTAGTTTATACCAGGAAGTCACGTCATTCATCAATCAATTACGCCTAATTAATGTTAATCCCTGGTATAAACTACAAAATTAGGCGTTTTTGGCAAATTTTTTAAAAAAATATTTGCGTTTTTCCTGCGGTTTACGATCCCCTCCCAGCCCGCGATGCGATGCTTGTCAAGCATGCTTGATCGTCTAGAGAGCCCCTAACGATATTGGTAAGAAAAGGTGTGGTGGATTATTTAGAAACCCACTCGACAGTCCCACTTATTCCATTGAACTCATCGCCCGCCTACCTTTTTTGTCACTGATATAAATATAAAAATTGCTGCACATTTCGAAACATTTTTTTCTTCTTACAGCATGATAATATATAGGGCGTTCTGGATAAGTCTGGAATTCCACGATAGTCGTTTTTTTTAATCTATCCTTATTCCTTTTCCTTGCATATTATTATAATAGGCAACGTCCGTCTGTCGGACGAACAACACTCGAGAACAATCGGGCCAATTTCAATCGGTTTTCTTCCTATGCGTAGCTTGATTACTTCCATTTATTACAAGCTTTTGTTTACCTTCCGGTTAGGGGTAACGGTGGGAGCTCCCCTAATTACCTAATTTAACCCCCGACCACCCCCTCTCCCCGCCCCGCGTACTCAAGCTCCTTTACAGTGAGAAAAATATTGGATTGATTCTTACATTACCATATAGGTTTTATACAGACTAACGATGTTTCAATCGTAATTTTATAGAATTACAATAAATTTTGTTGAAACTCCATTACTCGATTATATGTATCAACATTTTCCGTACGGTTAATACGGAAATAATAATAATTAATAATAATAATTAAATCACAGTATATTGCAATATCAACATGAAATCACAGTATATTGCAATATCAACATGATTCATGTGTCCGAATATATCCGTACGTATCTTACTAAATGTTTCATGTTATAAGCGAGATCCCAAGGTCGCGACACAATGAAATAACATTATGTTTTAACATTACGGCACGGTAACCACTGTCACACCAACACCGCACGTAATCGTTATATACGTAATCCTACTTGAAACATGCGTTTTACCTAGTATTACAGCGTTATATTTTTCTCGGTGTATCTAGAAAATTCTTAAACATTGCAGGAAACGGCACACTACACGGCACGAAATTATGTAATTTTATTTTAAAAAATTAAATAAATAAATTAAAGGAACCTAACGGTTCCTGATAGACCAAAAGCATTTCCACGTCTTTTACTCCTCCATTTCTTCTTTTGATGTCATAATCCTTTATGTGCAGCCGAGTTTCTTTTTACTGTAAATTGAAAAGATGAGGATCTATGCTGGAAAAAGAAAAGGTGGTTAGTAACTCTTAAAAATTAATGATTAATGAAAAGCGTCTAATATTTTGGGTCAAGCCATTATCAAAATATATGACATTTCTGAAATCGAACAATTCTTTGAAAATTCAAATTCAAAGAACGGAACAAAGAGAAATAGATTAAGGTGACATGCTACCTGGCAACGACCATATCTGAAGGATTTTTGTTTTATAATTAAAAAAATATATAAGCATTAATTTTAAAAAGTATCTTAGCGAAACCAATTTACAAATTGGACTCAAAAAAGTTGCTCCTTGCCTTGGACATTAAGGCTTTAAACTGATTTCAAAAACTTTCAGGCGCAATTACTCCTACAAAGTAAGCGGTGAGTGTGTTTTATTTTAATTTCATTAAATTGTCTGGTTTATTCTCTAGCGTCGCGCTTAGCCACATTTTTTTTATTTAGGCCCTAAATTAATTACAATTAATTAAAAGGTGTAAGCCCTCTGAGAGTTATGCTAAATATGCTTTGCCATTAACACCCTTATACCACCACTGTGCAAAGATAGTTATTCTGTGCCAGCGCTGCGATAGAAAGTTTAGTATGCGCCCGGTCGCCGGTGCGAGCGGACGTGGTCGTGCCTGACGCTTTGGCAACGCTGGATTTTCATTGGTTGAACCCTACAAAATTGACCACGCGCATTTCTTCGCGTGTCCGCCCATTTTGGATATTTTTCTGAAGTCTCGTGACCCGATCTTACACGATGTATGATATAGAGAAAAATAATGTTACCATTCGTAAATTGTTACACTGATTGTGTTGCACTCGTAAACCTGTATATAACGACATGTTTACGCAAAAAAGCCACTTGGACCTATCGAAGAATTATTATATTTACTGCAGTCAGAACAAACTTCTTCCTTGGAAACATCATCTCCATCAAAACAATAATAAGCCTTTTCATTTCGTTTCACTATTCTATTCGCTATAATAATACGATTTGACGTCCGCAATGCAGAATGACTTAGTGATATGCTTGAGTGACAGCGTCTCTCCAGCCGCCATGTCGACTCTGACTTTTAATGGTACTGAAAGTACTTTTGTCAGTTTTCCGTGGCGGAATCGCGAACGCAGCTACAGTGTCGAATGGCGAGTAAGTGGGCTGCGTTATTACTGGAGAGGAGAAATCAAATGCAATCAGCTCTCTACCACCGCGAGTGATGACCGTGTCTTTATTTAATTCAAAACTGCAAAGCATATCTGGCCTGCTGGCATTGATAATAAATAGTCCGATGGTTCTCGGTTCAGCTTTCCCTTTTCGAAGCAAGGTCAAGGGGTATTTCTCAGAAACGACTATATTGTTAGGGCGATCTATTTGCGGGGCGACAAAGTGATGGATGGCCAAGAATAGAAAAAAGAAATTAGTCACCGATGGACAGATAATATTAAGCAGATTGTGGTGACACTGAAAAATATATAACGATGTAATACACTGAAATACACATGTATCAACAAGGGTTGATGTTGGTTAATACGAATTAACATGACGCGTAGCGGTGTTGGCGTGACGGTAGTTACCGTGTCGTAATCATGTTATTTCATTACGTCGCGACCTTGGGATCTCGCTTCTAACATAACAGCATGTAGTAATATGCGTACGGTTAGAGTCGGACATATGAAACTACAGTATCCTGTTTTTATGGTATAAGGGAGTTTGAAATTCCGAGTTTATTTTCCATGTTGATAATTAGCAAAATTTGTAAACTTTTAAACATAACGGAATTATGATAGCTGACATTCTAATTCTCATATAATTTAGTATACATCTATTTATGTTTAAAAAATACGAAGGCATATTGCTGGATTGACAATAAAATTATTTTACGTTTATTATTCTACATAGAATTTGCATTTCTATTTTAATATATTATTGTCTCTTACTATTTAATGACATTAGTAGGTATATTTTGATTATTTGTAAGTAGGTAATATTGAATATAATATTACAGCCATGACAACTATCATGATAGTTATGTTTTTAATAATTAAATTTTAAGCATTTAATTTTGTGACGCATCCAAGTGTAGTAATGCCTATCTACTGGAGTAGTTGATTGTATTGTATTGTATTTCCGTAATAACTGCAAGGAAAATGTTGACACCTATTATCGAGTAATGGAGTTTCAACAAAATTCCTTGTAATTCAACAAAATTACAATTGAAACATCGTCATTCTGTAAAAAACCGTAATAACAAAATAGTAATGTAAGAATCAATACAATATTTTTCTCCGTGTAGGTACTTTATGGATGCGTGCTGTTGAATTTCAGGAGGAACAGCGCGAATAAGAAGAGGCCTACATTCACCCGTGGGCCCGGAGCAGCGGGTTAGCTGCTCCGTGGCCGTAGGTGTCCACTGTCCAGTATGGTTGGACGATCTCGTTTGAAAAAAAGCGATCTTTTGGAATGTCGATTCGCGATTTTGTATCGATTTTTAGGAATTAATCGATTTCCATATCGGTCGTATTTCCATATCGGTCGTATTTAGTTTGTAGACCTATTTTTGATTTATTTTAGATTCATAATTTATCAATCATCAATATTTCAGGTACTCAAATGACTTGTTGGGCTGAAATCTCAATTTTAGTTGGAATATCTCATAAACAAGCTGCACTAATAATATTTAATTTCTGCCATATATATTATTTATTTATTTATTTGGATACATTAGGGTAATCAGTTATTGTGATCGTATAGATATACATTGTACTCGTTAGTAGTTATATAAGCAATAAAGAAATAAACACAACCCATACCTCCTGTCCACCCTAGAACGGGTTAGTCCCAGTTGGGTGACAGAATCAAATAAGCAAAAGGTTAAGGTTTTGCTATTCGGTTCCTGATATTTTTGTAAGCAAAATTAATGTTTTATAGTAATTAATTCCTAAATAAATAAATAAATACGATCATTTTACGACGAATGCTCAACTAGACCGAACAGCCTGTATCTGAGCATACCCAATATACTGCCTTAGTTGTACTGACGTTACTTGACAGCTAAACTACTTTCAATATTTATACTAAAAATAATGGTATAAAATATCACACATATTAATCAATATTATAAATATTATATATTAATCAAATATTACCGGCAAGCCGCCCAAAAGGGTAGCCGAGAAACGAACCGCTCCTGTTGAGGCGGTTGTAAAACGGAACCCAAGCGGGTTCTATATGGATAATTCTATAATATGGATATCTAAATGGATAAATACATAAACCACAAATATTTTATAAAAAAAACCGTAATAAAAATAAATATAAATACAGTTCACTTCTGTAACGGCAGTCGTGTTTTTTAATATATTTACTTGTTTAATCAATTATTAATGATTTGTAGTCCAAGCTGTCACTTTCGACGATGCTCAAAGATTAGGCCTTTTCTGGTCTGCGAAGTAAAAGGACTAATAGAGAATGAAACGCTGCACGCGACCTACCTCATAATCAAAATTCTGACTCACAGTCCACTGCGCCTTAATCTTCATAAAATAGAAACAGCCCTCTTATTGACCTCAAGCTCGAGACTTGACTTTATTACACAATATATAATCGTTTTAAACTGCGCAACTTAAATATACCTATGACTACTGTGCTATGGCTGCATTACATGATGTATATATTTGTAGGTATATTTCTAAATGTCAAGGAAGAAGTAATGAGTGAGCTCGCGTATAGAACGTCATAATGCCTTTTGTATCTTAGAGATTACTAACGGACATCGAACAAGTCCAGTAATATTATGTATAAAGTAAATTTCTATGGTTTCCTGATATATACCGGGCGTGGAACAGCGCGACACGGCGGCAAGGGAAACGCTATTTATCGTATAAGCGATCGCTGCAGTTATCCTTGCCTTATCCTCACTGACCAAATCCTAATTGGCCCAGTGCAGTTAGGCTATTATGACCCATGTGTTAGGGTCGGCCCAACTCACAGTTCAGCACCCATCCGGTAGCCTCCAAGCAGACGTGCGAGCTTGGGTAGGACTCTGTGATTACGGGCCAGTGCCCCTGGGAATCGTCCTTCGGGCGCTCCTGGACGGTTAGCGCACCGTGCAACGTCAGCTAGTCGTGCATTCCGACTGATAACCTGGGGCGCCTGGAAACGGCTTTGTTTCCTATAGAGCGGGGGTGGTTATTAACCTTATGGCAACAGCTTTTGAAACGACAAATCGGCTACCCGATACCGGGTGAACAGGCGGGCAAAGGATGCCTTGGTCTGCGATAGATTCGATAGACACCGAATCACCGCTACGCATGGGAGAGGACCGCGTAAGCGACCTCCAACCCGTAACCAGTCGAGAGGCCGGAGAAATCTGGCCGTAAGTGAGAGTAAGGGCGCGAGTGTCGGCCCGCAGGGTGCACACCCTGGTTTCTCGCGTAAGGCGTTGGGCGAGTGGCGTGTTGATGATAGACAGTAGTAGGGCTTTGTCGACGACAACGGGCGAACCCGTCACCCGAGGCTGGTATAACGATATATCGTTATTTCAACCGTGGGATGTGCGTAGAAGACTTGGGGACAAGATAATCTTCTGTCTAGGTCACCAGCAACCCGTTAGAGACCGACGCCTTACGGCGAGGCACCGGGAAAGGTACGCAGCGGACAGCCTCACTCCCTAACTACCAGTGTTGGCAGGATATCTCCGTCAACGGATATCTCCGTAACCTTCAGGGTACCTCCGTCCTCCCGACTGATTACGGGTCCGAAGTCTCTTACGCAACCGCTACCTGTTGTATTACAGCGGTAATTCAGTTTGAATTTATCGCGGACCTAGGCGTTCTTTGCCCGTAGTGCCACACGGGGTCGAGTGGCCCAAGGTCATTTCAAGAGTGGCATGACAACATGTCAACATCCAACATCCAGATAGACAGTGGATCTTCTACGCCCTCCTCACGGAAGACAGAACGATCAAATATCGTTAAAACTTCCTGTGACGGGTTCGCCCGTTGTAGTTGACACCTCCAAGTGGCCAAATCCTAGAACAGTGCAATAAGTAGATACATAGGTACCAGTTAATCCTAAAATAGTTTGTTTACACTTTTTATTGTGAAATTGCACAATGGGCTATTATCATACGACATTCTATTACAACCAACCCTACTAAGCGTTTATATGTATATTTGCGTGTAACACGTGTGTAATTGCTAACACAGAATTGAAATGCAATTCCGTTAATTTTAACCTAAACTAAACTTTAACTAAACATCCTAATATATTATAAATACATACAAGAAAGTAATTTGTTTTGTTTGTTTGTTTGTTTCTACTGTTTATTGTGAAATTTCTCAATGGGCGGGTTTATTATCATACGACAATCTCTTACAACCAACACATGGGCCGAAGTTTGACAACCCCTTCGGTTTCCTACCTGCCTGTTTTAATTATTTCATTTTTCATTTAAGTACTGTCAAATATTACTATGTATCCGTCCATATCAATATCGAAAATCCATCGATATCGATAGTGAGGCGTGGCCGGGGATAGCGATCTCTATATCTTGTGCGAGGGCGAAAAGTGATGTGTTGTCGTGCTCGCACGTTTTACGACTCCGAATGTCAGGAGCGATTGTGTCCACTATAATACCATATAATTTGCTGCTAATTTGAAATGTATTGGATACAGGTGCCAAGCATTGAATTCTGCACAGTGAATTCTCCGACTATTTTACGTGTCTGATTTATTTCTGGCGTCGCGTACGCGATTTATGTGTTTAGTTTACGACATATCGCTTCCGAAGTTACCTCCTTCCAGCAGCAATTAGTGCGGGTGTTAGTAATTTGAAATGGGCTGCCGCCAGACTGCTCCGTCCATGCATCTGAGGTACATCGAGTTTGGAGAAGTTTCTAAGTCGTTTAGTTGCTTCGCCGCATCCTCTTGATAGGTACGCCACCTGCATAAGCCGTTTATTATGCCATGGATCGGCAACCTGCGGCTCGCGGGCTGCATGTGGTTTTTATACTAAAATAAACATAAATGTTTATGGCTTATAGAATTAGATGTCTCTTCATTTTCTTAAAGATTAGATTTGTCTTCATTTCATGTAGGGTATCTAACGGTTTCGTGTTGCTTGGGCCTGATGACCTGTTTGTTATCTTGGGTAGGTTCAACTCACAGTTTAACTCCAATCCGGTAGCCTTCTCGAAGAGTCTGTTTCACCTCGGGCGATACTGGGCAGCTTGCTCATTTTGCAGCGTTTGCCAGTCGACTGTGCATTCCGGCGAATAAACAAGGGGAGTCTGAAAACGTGCGTTGACCTGATGTCAGCCACCTTTGAACTAATCCGTTGGCCACCGATCCCTTGCGAAATTGACGGGCAAAGGTCCGCAATAAATTCGAACGTAATTACCGCTAACATCAGGCAGAGGCCGCGCAAGCGCCTTCAAATTGTGACAGACGGGTAGATGGAGTATCCCGTCCAAACCTGATAGTAAGGAGCGAGGTTCGCCCGGAATTAGACAGCGGACTGTCCTCTGTCCGCAAAAGTCTTTCACGTTCACTCATGGGAGATAGAACGAGCCGATGTCGTTAAAGCTCCTGGGGTGACGGGTTCGCCTGTTGTGTTTGACATCCCCAGTTGTAGGTATGATTATTGATACTTTACTATTTATTTTTATGATTGCGAGTATTTTATTGTCATGTCACGACTATATATATATATATATATATATATATATATATATATATATATATATATATATATATATATATATATATATATATATATATATATATATATATATATATATATATATATATATATATATATATATATATATATATATATATATATATATATATATATATATGATATATTATACTTTGTTTATGTTACTTATTACTCAGACTATAGCTATTGTCTTCTCTCCACAATCCGCCATAAAATCATACTTCAATGTAACATCGTCAATCCATGTAACGAACGGATATTATATCATAATTACAATGCAGCCGAATTGACATCACCATGTAATGACGTCATGATAATACAATACAATCAACTACTCCAGTAGATAGGCATTACTACACTTAGATGCGTCATAAAATTAAACGCCTAAAATTTAATTATTAAAAACATAACTATCATGATAGTTGTCGTGGCTGTAATATTATTATATTCAATTTTACCTACTTACAATAAATAAAATATACTAATGTCATTAAATAGTAAGAGAGAATGATATATTAAAATAGAAATGCAAATTCTATGTAGAATAATCATCATCAGTCAGTATTTCCACTTTGGCTGAATGTCCCACCGTTTTCGGCATATTTGCGGAAGACTGAATGTTGCACGTCTAGATTTTGCTTGACGGGGTTGAAGAGGTGCTGAGGGTGGGTTTTTTGCGTCATTGCGTCTTATATTCTAAGTAATGTAAATAACTATAAAAAAAATAACAATCGTGATGGTTGTAATTATATAAATAATTTAAGTAATTTATATAACCGGTATGAGATTCATACCGGTTATCTAAATTACCTACTTACAATAATAATTAGGAAATAATGTTATAATGAAAATTGCCGACTAAATAAAGAGAACCGTGTCTATAACCATAATTATCCTAGTAATAATGTGATAGTCATGAAAATAGATAATCTTATACTGAAAACGCCAAAATATAAATGAATGGTCAAATCCAGCAATGTTACTCTTTTCGGCAAATGTCAACTATCTTGGATACTCTGTAGATTCGGCAATGCGATATTTTTTGTTGGGACCCGTCCACATATTGCGTAATCACCGAGGGGGAGGGGGGGTTGGAGCTGAGGCTTACGCTTGATTACGTAGGGGGGGGGGGGGTGCCCGTCCAGATTACGTAATCAACTTTGGTCACTGCATCGCAATTTTTTTGGTCTAAACCTGCACGGCAATAGCGCAGTGCCGCGCCGAAGATACCCCTTCGTGCGATGTGCTTGATAGTCCATGCGCTCGTCTGCGATTGAGTCGCCCGGGCTGTTCCTGCGCGCGCTGGCAATCCGGTGGCCGCTCTGCGTCGCGGCGGCACGACACGGCAGGCGCGTGCTTGCAACTCTGAACTAGTGCGCCGCTGCACGCTCGGTTAATTACCCACTGCACTCGGTTGGGGGAGAGGGGGTGGTTGAAAATCCCAAAAACGTGATTACGTAATATGTGGACGGCTCCTTAGCAGTTATTCCAAACATTTTTTTTAAGTTGCCAAAGAAACTTTTTTTATTAGTTGGTTCGCCGTCTTACTGTTTGAAATACAAGAAATGAAGGAAATCCGTTAACACAGCGTCTTGAAATGTATTATGCCTAATAACATTGATTTTATTGTGTAATAAAATCAATGCTAATACCTATCGTATCGTTATTTCCGCATAACATTCTATTACCTACATAGTTACCCTCCTTCGAGAAGACACTGACATACTTGTTTTTTTTTAATGAAGCCGACTTAAGTAATTTTAATTATCTAATTTAACCTTCAGCGAGAATTTAAACTTTACTCGTTTGCATAATGGTTCACTTTTTACATTATTAAATAATTAAGTAACGACGCTTTATTCGATAGCCTTTTAGCACTGATTTAATCGTCACTTAATCGCTGATTTTGAATTCCAACTTATATAACCGGGAAATCGATATTCAGTGATCAAATTGAGGACTGCGTGACATTGTATTTTATATATTCTATGGCATATATTACTAGCTGCTATTCCGCCAGACCTAATAATAATTAGTTGGGAAATTAAATTAACTACATGGGGTATATTACTGTTGCGTATGTCGCTAATTAACCAACATTAGGATCGGTAATTCGCGCATGTTCTGGACCATAAATCACGACATTGGACGAAATTTCAATGTCCTAATATTTGAATTAATGGGTCGATGAAAAGTACTGCATTTGAGTTTTATTGTAATCATCGTGAGTGTTGTGTTTGTTTTAACTTACGTTTACTTTGAAAGAGGCCCATACGTTTACTAAGAAAAATGGAAGAAACTTTTTTATTTAATTTATTTCTCTGATATGATTAGGATATGCCAGTAATATCTAACAAGGTAGAGAGGACGAGTAAAGTATTGAACATAACAACAAAATAAGACTGATTTTATTAAATATCTTCTTTATATTTGATACATTGATGCAATGCATCTTTCATTATCTTAATGACATTTGATTGAAACCTCAAATAATTATATAAAATTTAACGACCTCTTTACTCATTTGTATGCACTCTTTCAAACTATCTTTTTACATTAGTACCATTTCTGGTAGCTTGATGTAATTTAGTGTTTATTAGTGTAAACAAAATTGATGAGAGCGATTTGAACCCCTTCCCATGTATTGAGCGATTTGACCTCCTTCTATTCAAGTTTAAGCTATTCAAAAATATATATTTTATTGAGGTAACCGATTTTCCGTTAGCTTCTGGAATTATTGGTAGTACTTTACTTGTAAAAAATTACTTGTAAAAAAATATCTGTCCTGTCATTTTGGAAAAATTGGACTGCTTTTGCAATTTTAAAGGTGACTCTTTGTTGGGTAATTACCGCGCTTTAAAAATGTAGTACGTACATAGAAAACGAAATTAAATTCACCACTTTGTGTTGTCTGACTGTCTCACGGGCGCTAAGTTAATAATATTTGTATACAGCTCTGGGATGACAGTTCACCCTTTGCGAGTTGATAAAAGATATTATATCGCGTTTTCACAGTGACGAAGTTCAGTCTGGCAAAAAAAGAGTAGAAAAAATAGGGAATCTATATGAAAACTATTTTTGGCACATGTTTCTTCAAGTGCCCTCTCCCAATAATAATAATAAAAATAAAACTATTTATTGAACAAGTTACTTGAACAATCAATGCATAGGTTGTGAGATTGTGAGATTGCCGGTTAGTCTAAACACATTAAATACAAAAATAAAATTAAATACAAAACAAAATAATACCTAGTCCATTCGTAAGTTCAGTCACACGGTCTTTTCGTGATAAAACGAAAACGACAAAAGATTTCTGTATATTTTTTTGTAGGCATATTTATTGATTATCTGTGTTGGCACCCATTTGTCATCCAGAGCGACCGATGTTTGTCGGCCACTCATCGGTCGCAGTACGCACCCCATGCATTGGGAAATTTTGCACTGCTCGGAAAAGGGCGGGATTTAGAGGCGCAATATTTGGGTGTCGAGTAGAGCAAGCCATAGCCTTCAAAACGGACCACAACTTATGATTCAATGGATTCAGGTCTGGGCTAACAGCTGGCCAATCATCCGCGGAAATAAAGTCTGGTCCATTTTTTTAACCACTCTTGAGTCGTTTTTGCAATTTGGGCTGGAGCAAAGTCTTGTTGAAAAGTCCACAGCTTGTTTGCGAACAATATCTTGTTATCAGGATTCACAGCGTTTCCCAAAATGCCAGTTTGGTATACTTTCGCTGAAGGTTTGACTACTCTTTCACAAAAATGGAGCTTGGTGACGCCTTCATAGGCGACTCCCCACCATACCATCACAAAAGCCGGATAGTGACCTCGCTGAGCTTTTTGAACAAGTTCCGATGCATGTCGTGATGACCCAGCATATATTCTATCGCTTTGTTTATTAAACGATCCTTCATGGTAAAGATTTTCTAGTCAGTAAACAGAATTTGTCTGTGAGCGTTCTTCGCGTACTAGCGACGCATCGCTTTCGATTTTTGCTTCCGTTTCAGCTTCAACGCCTCCGTGAGTAGGTGCCCGGTGTGTCGTGTTTATGTTTGGAGTCCCAAATAATATTGTATAATGCGCTGGATGGATACCGGCGATAAATTCATATCTGGAGCCAAAATTGTCTGCTTCCAGAGTGGTTTTCGACGAATTCGACTCCACGGCTTTCATAGCTATAGTAGTTCTCAAATCGCTTGGACGACCAGATCTTGAACTGGCGATTACTCCACCAATATATCCTCGAACAACTTTAGAGCACGATTCGCAAATCTACTATTAACTCCGAGTGGCTGCACAGTCCGAAAAATATCGCCCGGTTTCATGCCACATTTTTGTAAGCCAACAATAACAACACGATTTTTGATATCGCTTTATTCCATGATTGTAAACAACTGACACCAAAAACTTTTTACGAGCAACTGTAGCGTAAATGTCACTTGTCAATTATCAGTCGAGATGAAGTGGATGCGTTCAATGGTTCCCTTACAGTAAATGGTTCAATGGTTCTCTGACAACTTATAAATGGACTAGGTACTATGTCACAGGCCGGCTAAATTTGATGACAGAGTAAATGCATTTTCAGGAGAAACTTACACGTAGAGACGGTTCTATAGACGGTTCGATAATAGTTGGTTCGAGGGAACGATTTCCTCGATCTCACTTTGGTTCAGGACTTGTCTTTTTAAGTGTCGGCTCCTTCGCTCACACAAAATTGTATTGATTTCTCTTCTTCGCTTCTTCAACGAAGAATCTGACCCGTTATGTGTTCTGTAAGTATGCGTAGCTGGTTCCTGCATAGTTTTAGTAATTTGTTTTTTTTTTGTGAAATACTTTTTTATTAGCTATTTCTAGGCGCGTCCGTCAGTGTTGTATTATAATAATAACTAGCTGCGCCCCGCGGTTTCACCGTGGTGATGGAAAATTGTGATAATGATGATAGATAACTATATATCTTTATAAATTATAGCATATGTGGTATTCTGATGTGTAAGCTATATTATTGTAAAGTTTCATCAAAATCCATTCAGTAGTTTTTGCGTGAAAGAGTAACAAACATCCATACATACATTCTTACAAACTTTCGCGTTTATAATAATAGTAGGATTAATAATAATTTTATACATTCAAAAACATAAATTTACAATTGTATTAGTTGCAGAATCTGCCTAACTAGGCCATAGCCCGTACCAAGGAAAACTCTATGTATGGCAAAGATTTATTCATGTGCACATAATATTAAAATGAAATGTATGAATCTCTATGGAAGCTTGTCCACAGACACGGCAGCGGCGCCGTCCATTTTTCCGCCATGTCAAGGTTCCGCAGTTCCAAGATTCAGTGGACAAGCATCCATAATGATCTATACCCTACTAAGGACACGGCGAATAGACCGTGTATTTTCACGGCGATAAAAACGTGTGTGGACAAGGGGGATGACGTCTAAAAAATGTATGGGAAAGAGCGAAAGAGATATAGGCAGTGGCTAACGCATTGGTCAAAAGTCAAGCAGGCATAATATCTACTCTTTTTTGTGAGACTTTAGATATCTACACAAGAAGTGGGTCACGTATGCATTTCAATAAAATGTTTTCCGTGTTAGGGGCGGTTTCCTGCTCACCACTATTCGTATTTTAAGCCCTCAGTAAAACACTCTAATCGATTTTCCTCATACTTTTCGCTAAGCTGAGCGGAGGAAGGATCGGTTACAGCTTGGGTAAATATTGCCTGAGCTACGTTAGAATTGTGAAATACATAGGTCACACTGAAGGTTTCCGGAATCGGCAACTTACGACACAATTTTTAAAAATCTTTACAGCATTTGAAAGTAGAACTCTTTGGCGGTAAAAGTTTTTTATGTGTCATTTGTTTTTTCATTGCGGTGTCATTTTAGAAATTGCGTTTCTGCATTACGAAGGATTTAACTCGTAAAACTTTACGCTGTATGATTTTCTTCAATTGTCAGGTTATTTGACAGTCAGCAGGTCCTAACTCGGCCTCAAACTGTTATTGACGAACTCAGTAGAAGCCTCCGTGCATCATTTTTCACTATGACAACAAAACACTGAAAATATGTATATAATGGGGCGCCAACTCTCTGCAAAAGAAATTAGGAGCCCAGTGATCTTCAGCCATGGATGTGAACTCTATTTATCGCAGTGTCCCTTGTTTTGAATTACGAGAATCTACGTAAGGTGAAATGCCATGGCAAGCTTTTAAGAGCTCCCGCGCACTAGGCAGTTCGATACAGGCTGTGACAGCCAATCCGACATATGACAGCTCATTGGAGCTCGCGCACTAGGCAGCCGAGAATTCCTGGCTGCGGCAGCCAATAAAACGTGCACTCGTGTACTGCAGCCAAACTGGCTTCCGCATCCAGAGCGCGACAAGGCGAATGTATGTGGCTGCGTTCAATCCCCGCGCACTTGTAGAAGCAGCCAGACATATTTTCCATGGGCGGCCACCTCGTTCGACTCTCGGTCACGACTGGCTGCGTGGACTGGCTGCCAGGCTGCTTAGTGCGCGGGTAGCCTAAACCGCGTCGACTCCAGAGTTTCGCTCCGCGACTAGGACCTTTAAGCGTAGTGTATTTAATGAATCGTTTTTAAAGTTACCCCAATCACTGCAGAAAGATTTTGCATATTTTATAGTAAACAGTATATAGCTTACAGAACAAACCCGCGTACGCTCGAGCTTCGAAGCTTTTTGTTATTTGCATGAAAACGCCTCAATTTACCCATGTCAGACAAAATTGGTCCAAATAGACCCCTGACTTCGTTATCTCCGTTACAAAATTCATGGAATGTACAACAATCGCGCTGAATTTATAGGCTTCCCTTCTAGGAACAAAAATATTGAATATGTATTTGGACTAGTATTTTTTTTAATATATATTTTTTTACCTACTTTTCGTTTTTTTTGGCTTTGTACATGGAAAAAATAGTCGAAAATCTTCTACGTTTTTTTTTGTTGTATGCCTTAGTTAACGAGGAAAACAACACTGATACGAAAGTTGAACGTAAAAGGCTTTACCTCGGTAGCAATAACCTAAAATAAAAAAAGAGAAATTTTTTACTCACTTTTTTTTTAGACCAATGATCTATAGATATAAACTCATAATATGAATTAACAAAATTTAAAAGTGACCGTTTTTTATCTAATTTTCTTGATTGGTTTTATATACAGAATCACCCGCTGGGCGGGTGCTCATAAATAAAAACTAACCCTGTATAAATATGCGTTGATAGGTAACTACCTACCTGCCTGCAGTATTGAAACGCGATTACTGTGGTTTGCTTGTTTCAGACTGAGTAGTGATGAATACATGTATACGTTTACGTCATGCTGCGAGTCTACCGCTAAAGTATTCTATTCCTTTTCACAACTTTTATTCGAAAATAGTTGATTCGAAAGAGAGCATAATTTTAGAAAGTTCCGCAGAGACCATATAAATCATAATATGGCGTTTTCTCTAACTAAATAATACTGAAAACTCAAGCAGGGTATTTTATTCTAAAAATACCGTTGGCTTATGCTCGATCAAAGACAATTCCTAGTCTCTTTTTCCCCTAAGGTTAACATAAGTAAAAGCCTAGCAAATTCGTTGGACGCTTATCAAATAATAACTGTATCCACATAATATACTTATCCACCCCCGCTGAAGGCAATTACGTGTGATTGACATCGGTCGCATCAGCCTACGCACGAGGGTCTGCCTTTTAAATAACCTCGCCAGAATGTACATCGGTACATAATATTATTCTACGTGTAAAATATTCATATCGCGGCGCGTTAACCTTCCGAATCGCCAATGTCCCGCAGGACGTTGCCATCTCAGGCACGCATATCATTATATTAATGAATGGGCATGCGCAAATTTTAGCGCACAAAAAGTCAAGGAGTTTGAAGCACAAAAAGTCAAAAATAATCTATAGTAGGACTTCGTCTTTCGTTTCGTTCGTCAGTGGTGCGACACCCACGCGACCCAATTATTTAAAAATGAATTGAACCATTCAGAAGCGACGGCACGCGAAAAAAAAGAGCCCTCAAGCAAAGAATATTTATTAGTACCCGAATCCGGTGTTTCTAAATTGTTTTAAAATTTTATCGTAATTTTTCAATTAAAAAATCCATATTTTTATTATTTCCGCGGTATATGTTTGATGTTAATAACATTTATACAACGTAAGAATAAATTTACCAGCGAAATATGAAAAAATAAAGATACTTTTTTACCTGTTAAAAAAAGAGATTTTCCGCTTTTAATATTGAGAGTTTTTGGGCGAAATCGCGCAAAGCGTACCCTAGTATATATAGGTACTTAACACGTATGGGTATTTATTCAATTTATTTATTCAGATCTATAAAAAATATATATAATATATATAAGTCGTTATTTATTCAATTTATTTATTCAGATCTATAAAAAAAGTCAGCAACAACATATATCCAACTTTTTATATTTAAGCTAAAATAACTGCTTTTATGTCTCAAAAAAATAAGAAAATTAAGTAGGCAGTGTTTGTTGAAGACATTAGCAATAAAATAAGAATCCTTATCAAAATAAATAATTCCATTATCATTGGTGGTTAATAAAATTTGCTATTTACTCTAAGTTTTTAGGTGGTATAGTTATAGATATATCATGAAATTAGTAGCGCGTGCAAGCACCCCGAAATATCTAGCAGGCGGCAGCTGCTGGCCCAGCAAGGTCAGCGTTCAGCGGAAGGCGGCGAGGGTGGCGAGGAAGAAGACGAGTACGTCTACGATATAGGGAGCGTGCATCGGAGGGGGGACGCGCGCGTTATGGAAATAAAGATTGTTAAACAAATAAGTTTGTCTGCATAAAATACAAACTAGTATATTTAAAAGTAAAAATGCCCGAGGAGAGGTAATTGGGAGAGGAAGGATAAAAAGGGATAAATTGGTTACTTCTTAGAAAAGTAGTACTTTTTGAAGTGAGTCTTGAAAGATTGTAAAGTAGGGGAGTTTCGTATATTTCATTTCGTATTTAAAGATTGCATTATTAACTTGGATAACCCGTAGAAGACTTATTTAGGGCAGATCGTGAATGAGCGGATTGATGTTGTGGATAAATCCTCTGCAATCGAGCGCTAGGTATGATTTCAGTTATACGACTATTTCGAATGCCTAAATATGGAAAATTCATTAGATTTAAGAAGGGGTACAGAAGTTTCAATAAGTTAAAATAAGGACTTACCCGGAAAATGGTTAAAATAACCGGAGGAGAAGTACGGAATATTATTTCGAATTTCGTTGAACGCTTGTCGCCGTGCTTTAAAGCCGAAGGGGGATTTTTTGAGGATTAATCAACTTTCTCGCTCAGAAACTTCCATTTTTATTATTTCCGATATTCTTTTTCCAGCAATCTTTTCAGAAATTCGGTTCTGAATGTGTTTTTTAACTTGTTAGTTTTTTTAGCATGATAGGAATCGAAACTCAGTGCGCCACCTGGCATTACAATAGCTGGGCGCCGTAACTGTGAAACTTTACGTGTAACATTGTAAACGATGACTGCACGCGAAACGGGAGGAGTTAGAGCATCTATCGGATATTTATCGCTCAACGGAGAATTCTTAAAGTTTCTATTGGTTTTAAGGCACAGTAACAGATAAAGGGCACTTCCCGGAGGGTTACAACCTTCTTATGTTCCATTAAGCGAGGAATCGATAGACGAAATTCGGTAAAAAATGCTCAAAAAGGATTTCCCTGTAAGGATCATCATAATAATTTCTAGACATGAAATGAATAAGTTTTCATTACGCTCAGAGCCAAAAAGTTGAAGAACGCTATAAATAAATTAGAAACCTTCCGAAATTTACAAGTTCTTACTAAACTTCGGTAAAAAATACACTTATGTAGATGTTTTTTCGGAATACTTACGTTTTACTGAAAAGTTTTGCTGAATTTTATTGAAAACTAATGAATTTTGAAAAATTTGAGTAGATCTAGTAGATTTTTTGAAAAATGATAATTATGAGAGTTGTTTTGATTTTCATGAAATTTAAGGTTTTTTAAAGATTTTGATGAAATAATTAATAACTTTCGTATTAAAGATTTTTCAAAAATCTTCTCTGTTAGCATCTGTTAGCGCTATGCTAACTTTCATGACCCTGCTATTTAAATTGCGTACGTTTTGTATGAAGAAGTACCCCTTTTCACTTAATATGAATTTGTTTTTTTTTTTTATTAATTCAAGTTAGCTTGAATACGACACAGTGAGAAACGATACAGCGTGCACCGCAAGTGGATGAGTTTGTCCGGTGCAGCGCTAACAAGTCGGCCGAACGCTGTAATGAAACGGTTTATATTGGCAGAACGGCTCACTCACATTGTGTGGGAATCGGAGCGTATGATATCGAGTTACTGTACTCAAAATTGCCTCGCTGCTTTGGTTCCGCGAATCCGCGGCCAACGAGGAATGGGTGGTTGTCTTCCGCGAACGTGGCACCCGCGCCGACACCTCCGCTGTGACTGCAATCTCGAACCGCAATAAGCGGTACATACGTTTTAAGACGCTATACAGGCTGTTTTGATTGTTCGCTTGATTTGAAATTTGGACATCTCGAATAATTTCAAGATCCTCCTTCCTTACATAGATGCAATACTAACCACCGGGAGAGTTGGAGGTGTCGACTACAACGGGCAAATCCGTCACCCCAAAAAGTTTCAGCGATAATGATCGTTCTGTCTCCCGTGAGATGAACGTAGGACTTGGAAACGAGTACAAACTTACCGTCAGAAGCAAACGCCTTACGGCGTGGCACTGGGAAGGTAATCCAGCGGGCAACCTTGGCCCCTGACTACCAGTTTGGGTAGGATATCTCCATTTGGATTTAGTTATCAGGATACCTCCGTCCTCTCGACTGGGTACCGGTTTGAGGTCGCTTGCTTGGTCCGCTACCTGCCGTATTTCAGCAGTGATTCAGTTTGAATCTATCGCGGACCATGGCTTCTTTAGCTCTGCTCTGCACTCAGGATAAGGTAGCCGAATGGTCATTTCAAGAGTGGAAGACGACGTGTTAACATCCATCCCCGCTGCTTAGAAAACAAAACCGTTTTCAGATTCCCCCGGTTATCTGTCAGAGTGTACAGTCGATTGGCTATCACAGATAATTAAATTATAATCTAATTTAGCCAATCGACAAATTTTATTGTACCTGGTAAAATTATATCTAACCAATATTGTGAGCTTTTTTGAGATTGAAGGTAAGTTTATATTGTAAGACAGGAGATCTCAATACTTCTCTCCACTGAACGTTCTGGCTCCAGATAAAATGCGGTGGCTAGGACGGCAGCAGGCGGTTAATACAAGTTTACGTTTAATTCAGACTGTTTTTAATAGTGCATGTGCACTGTCTTTATCGCTGTACAATTGCAACTACCCACCGGGCGGCGGTAGTTGCAATTGTACAGCAGTTCGGTATAAAATAGAATAACTTTATTGTGCTATAAAAACATAACTTAACGGTGAGCGGGTGCAATGACGTGTAGGTACGTTTGGTTAGCAACAGCATAAAATCGTTTCGCTGTATACAGATATATTATTGCTTGCATTACTGCCACACTGTCTTAGATTTTGCATTTATAAAAGATACCTCGAAAGGTGCCCTATGTTTATTTTTGTCACTGTCGCGTGTTTCGTTTTGTCACTGTCATTGAAACTGTCGCGTATTTTTTAAATGCACTTGTGACGCTGGTGAGTTGACATATATTATCAATTTTATTGTTTAACAGTAAGATTCTTTCTTTCCATTTGTATTAATTTTATTGAGCTACATGGTCTTACTAACGTGTACGTACCAATAACTTCACTTTTTTTTGTTGCGAAAATGTGATTTCTTTTAAAGTATATTTTTTAAATAAATAAATCTGTCATTTTCATTAAAATCGAATTCACAGCGCATTTTTCTCTATCTGTTATTGTTTAGGATTTTTCCATGATAGCCGTTTATTAAACTCATCCTGTATGGTATGAACAGCGCGCGGCGCGGTGTGAGGTTCGCGATCTCTCGACACTCGCACATGTCTTTCGCGATAACAATCCGAAGAATCACAAGCCGAGCCGCCAATATACATAGATGCGAGGAGGCGGAGGCGAGTTCGTACTGCCCGCTCTACACGTTGGCTATGCTTGGCCGCATCACAAGGTGGAAGCGAGTCGGCCACCACTGTGACGCGTGAAATATATATCTGAAAGAGCAAGAAAGACATAGCCAGTGACCAAAGTATTGGCCAACGTGTAGATCATATTATACTATAGCGTCGTAAGAATGACGTCGCCTTGATGCTAAGTGGACTGATTACGGTCTGAACATGGACGACCGACGTTTGCGTGCCAACCAAGGATGCTTCCAAGATTGTCATCTTAGTAGTAATGAAATAACACTACCTTCTATTTACATACAGATCTAAGAAAACTATAAAAAGAGAAGAGATCCGCAAAGATTTAAAGTAGATCGATATCTAGCGCAGGTACGCGAATCTGCACGCATAATAACTCTTAATTTTGCACTTAAATCTTTGCACTTAATCTTGCACAAAAACCATGTATGGTATGAACAGCGCGCGGCGCGGTGTGAGGTTCGCGATCTCTCGACACTCGCACATGTCTTTCGCGATAACAATCCGAAGAATCACAAGCCGAGCCGCCAATATACATAGATGCGAGGAGGCGGAGGCGAGTTCGTACTGCCCGCTCTACACGTTGGCTATGCTTGGCCGCATCACAAGGTGGAAGCGAGTCGGCCACCACTGTGACGCGTGAAATATATATCTGAAAGAGCAAGAAAGACATAGCCAGTGACCAAAGTATTGGCCAACGTGTAGATCATATTATACTATAGCGTCGTAAGAATGACGTCGCCTTGATGCTAAGTGGACTGATTACGGTCTGAACATGGACGACCGACGTTTGCGTGCCAACCAAGGATGCTTCCAAGATTGTCATCTTAGTAGTAATGAAATAACACTACCTTCTATTTACATACAGATCTAAGAAAACTATAAAAAGAGAAGAGATCCGCAAAGATTTAAAGTAGATCGATATCTAGCGCAGGTACGCGAATCTGCACGCATAATAACTCTTAATTTTGCACTTAAATCTTTGCACTTAATCTTGCACAAAAACCATACAGCAATGGCGATTTTATGGCCAAGTGGCAGTATTCTATAGCTAACCTACATACGCGCAGTGATACATAAACGCATTGAATAAAGAGTATAAAACACGAAAAGAAATATATATTGAATAAAATATCGATAACCATTATATAAGACTAATAATATTACCTGATATCTAAGCCCAAAGTGATAGCGAGTTAGTTAGGAAGGGATGAGGCAAAGAAAAAAAGAAAATCTGGCTAGGAATAGTAATTCTTGAGGTGAGCCTTGAATGATGCTATCGAGGGTGTTTCTTTTCATTGGGAGAGCATTGCAAAGCCTTGCTGCGTATCTGAAAGAGTGGCTCAAGAAATCAGAGCAATTTAGAAGATTTTTAAAAAGGTATCCTAAGCTAATCGGATCGAAAGACCGAGGAAACGGTTCCGGTTAATGGTTCGGAAAGCTCGTGGAATGTGATGGTGTCGATAGGGAGAGGACACGAAATAGAAGAGCGAGTACATTAACAGTTCTTCTTTGTCGTATTGGCAGCCGCTTTAATGTCTTCTATACGGTCATACTTATGTAGACTAAAAATAGACCGGACGCATGCCATGTGTTCCAGGTTGTTGAAGAGTTCTTCAGATAAGTCTCGGTAAACCATCTGCAATGTTAAGAATAGGTAGTAACAGAGAGGCTGTGTAAGAGTGATTTTAGTATCGAGGTGAAGAAAAGAAGAGAAGAAACTCATCACTTGTTGTACATTTTATACGGTGACGTAATAAAGCTTAAAATACTTTTAAAACCCACGCCACCTTACGCTAATACACGTACGCGATATCGACCCCACCATCTCAGATCGGCGCGGGGCGCGTGACGTAGTCGAGGGTATGAACACTAGTGAAATTACATGTCGTCAGGGATCGTAGGTACATTTCGTTCAACAGGTAGCGCTAAATTGTGTATGTAAACGCTGTTCATGACCAAGCGTACTTGTATCTAAATCATATTTTTAAACCACAAATATCCCTAACAGTTCAGAGAGCAACATCGTCGAAAATAGCGCAAAACTATGCCGTAATGTTTTTGGTTGTAATGTAATGTATTGTGTAAATCTACCACGCGATATTGTTGATCGTAGGTGCAAATATCCAATAAGTGTCAATTATGTACCTTCCCAGTTCACACACTTATTCAGCGATGTCTAACGTTTTTTAACTCTGTTAAAAAAGCTAATTATCTTACATAGCTAACACCCGTTATGAGGCCACTACGCTAACGCAATATTTTATATCAGTTTGTATATTATCGGTTCATGAACGAGCCGACAGTATAAGACGATAGCAACCGAGCAATTCGGGATATCCATAATTAACTTAATTCAACGATCTTCATCGGAATCGTTTATTTTTATTGAAATGTGCACAGCTCTCATACTACAGGTACGCGATACAGTTAGATGAAGTCACTATAGGAAGAGGATCGAGGCAGCCTCGGGCTGCACGTAATGGCGCGCATAAATCGCCGGAGAATAATTTATTCTTCGAAAATGTTCGCCAATTCGTTTGCATTTTTAGGCGCCGAGGCATCTCGCAGGCGGCCCACGCGCCAACCGAATCGTTCGGTCGAAAGTAGGTTCATGAATCTTCACTGAGTTGACCTTTTAAAATATGTCTACTGCGTCATTGCGATGACCGCCTAACTAAACCATCGATACTTGCAAGAAGTTTGCCGAAGTGTAGTGATCCAGCTATCGCGAAGTAGAAGACCAATACTTCCGTGAAGTATTATAGATTATAGATTGCGAGCATTCGCTACTGTCAGTACTGCGATTTTATTGAATTAAAACGTATAGTCTACGTTTAATTCGATGGTTGCATGGCCGGAAACATTATATTAATTAGCTATTAAGTGATAACTATCAAAGATTAGCAAATACGACTCTTGTTAGAAAATTGCCAGATTAAAAATGGGAATCACATCCGCTGAATGGCGGCATAAATTACAAATCAATTTGCACATTCGTGACATATTGCGCAATACTTCGAATCTCGATAAGAGGGTACCATATAAATTTTTAAAAAACCTAGCTTCAAAAACGCGTCGACGCTTGCATTGCTTTATTAACCCGAATCCAATTGCTATTTGCGAATGAAATCGTTCTTTTACGATAACCTGAAGCGTCAATCACAGAAGATTCAGCTAGACAGTGTCCAAAGTCAAGAGATCAGTCGGAAGAAGCTCATGGTGACGGCCTGATTGTCCTGTGCCGCTGTTAATTATTCATTACAGCTTCTTGCGCGGTGTAGCGGTGTAGCATTACATACCATTAGAAATGAGAAGAGTTAGTTCAGATGTAATATTCCTATGAATTGCTTCAGCTTATAAATTTCCATGTACCCCCACGGCCTTCCCGCCAATTCAACTTATTTCATCTACCTCAAGTAATCACAAACCACGCCCGAAATAATTAAATTTATCGAATATATCATTTCTGCAATACCAAGCTAAGCGAAATTGACCTGTTTAATACAACTGCGACTGCGCTCAAGACTCTTATTCCGGGTCTTCTGAAATGCAATATTCAAGGACGAGTGAAATAATTATATTATATTTTTTCTTTTCTTCTTTCTTTTCTTTCTTCAATATTAAAATAAACCATAAAATTTCCCTAATAATAAAATAATAAAATAAAATATTAATAAAACAAAATTTATAACTTTAATTCCCCTCCACTTCCTCCTATCCCATTCCTAGGCGACTGTATATTTTTACGATCTTTAAGTGGAAACTTTTAACTGGCATTGTAGTCTATAAATAAAATTCAGATATTTCCCTTGTAATAGCTGTAAGTTTCCTTAATAATAATAAAATTTAAAAAAAAACATTTAACTTAAATGTGCCCTGTCGATAACTACAAACAATGATGTAGAAAGTCGCGATTAAACAACGGAGCATGTTCAATTGCTTTTTACCATTGCTTCTGTACGAACACACACCACAGCAGATATTCGCGAAGTAGCAGGAGTTGCCCGGAGACTCTTTGTCATCCACCGTCTCGCCAGACCTTGCTCCATCAGACTTCCACTTTATTTGGTATTTAACCCTTTAAGGACCATGTGACATATGTGTCCCATAACTTTAAAATCATTTTATAAATTATCGAATAGGAATAATTTATAAATATATTTTTTCCATGATATTGAGACATCAGAACTTTAATACGTATTAGCAAAAAAAAATTAAATTATCGTTTAAAAATATACTGTATTTTTTTAATATTGCAAATCATAAACAAATAAAATATTTATGGCGACTTTTTCGATTTGATTTTTTTTCTTTAGTACGTTTTATAAATAATAATAAAATTAAATTTTGGAAAAAGTTGTAACTTGGCATCTATATGGACCACGGGGACTTTTACTTCCCATCAATTTATACAAAATCTTTTGAACCAATTTTCACAAAACTTGACATACATGTTATTTACATCGCCATTTAACAGTTTTTTGTATTAACAATTTCCATACTCTACTGCAAAGCTTATCAAAGGGTTAAACAACATTTTACAGAAAGAAAATCAACTCCGAAGGGACAGTAAAATACCCCTTCAAAGTATTTGGTGATTCCGGTTCACCAGAAGTTTAAAACAGAGGCATTAACCAATTCCCATAGCAATAGCAAAAGCAAAACTGCATAGATAATATGATTCTATGTTTCAATTAATACATATATACTTTTAAAATTAAAAAAAATATGGATTTCTTTATAGAACGGCAATTTTATTGGTTACCTAATATTGACATAATACTACAAGCTGTCAAATTCTCATTACACGACTGCCCAACATATAAAATGTGTAATGTGTTCAGATTTCGTCTAGGTATGTTTTGTGTTTCTATATTCCATCATAACTTCTAAACGCTTAAACCGATTTAGAAGTGTGGCATAGTTAGATTCGTTGTCATCCTGAGTGTCACAGGGTACATTGACTGTTAAAATATCGAGTAAATAGTTGTGTAAATGTCCAAATGTCCAAAAGTCAATAAATTAACGTAAACCTATAGTGTTTAGTGTCAAATGAAAGGTCTGATTGAGTACATTCCGGAAATATACATCTATCTATATCAAAGGTACCCAAACTTTTTTGTCCCGTAGACCACTTACTATTTTCCATAGACGGCCTGCCTGCATAATATTGAATTTTCCTAAACTTACTAACTTTAAATGATGTGTTTTTGACAGCTGGCGCGGTACTGATCACTTATACGGTTTTTTGGTAAAGTGGACATTGTAAGAAATTAAAAACATGTACAGTTTTTAGTTTTTCATTTCTAAGCGTCCACGACCTTGAAGTACAAAGCATTTGAGAAAGCCGCACATAACTGCACATTCATGCTGCTTGATCATTCATGTGACGCGTCTATCCTACTTGCTCGCACTGATACCCATTGAGGTGAAATTTTCAGACATATCTCACTCGCACCTCCCCTCGTTAATCATGTGGGTTGGCTCCCCTCAATCGACTAGTGATTCAATTTGAGTTGAGTGTTAGTTTCCTTCCATGATACTTGAGACGCAGCGTTTGTTTATTGCTATTATTATAAGTTTAAAATACTATTTTAAGTTTAAAATACTTTTTATTTTTTTTTAATTTTATTTAGTAGGTATCTATCTATCTATTTACTATTATTATGATTTCGATTTTTATTTATTTACTCGATAATTTTATGATTATAATTTCAAATATTTCTTGATGATATTTTAATTTCTTTTTTAACATGTTTATGACAAAGACATAATTTAGAATTTTTGTTTTTTTTTGTGTGCGCAGGTAAAATATTTCCTGGTACACCTGCCTTAGTACAGGCCTAGGCCTAGTTAGGCGGTGTTGACGTAGTGACCAAGATGCTGCAGTGTGCTCTATTTTTCGCTACTGGTCCAAACACATTTTTTTTTGTAATGCTGCAGGAAATTATATTTTGTGCTTTACCTTTAATAAATAAAATAAATAAAAAATTCTGTCTGTACACACAATCTGTTTAGGAAGTAATACATTTACGGATCGCCTAAATGTTTATGATGACCTGTCTAGATGAGGTCCGCTAACACGGAACCCCCATTTACAACTTGTGCACCCCGTTTTTTTTCCTCGCTACCTGGACCCCCTGCAATTTGAAATCGACCCCTAGGGGTCTATATAGACCACTTTGGGAATCACTAATTTATATGAATAAATACATAAACTACCAATATCTCATAAAAAACCGTAATAAAGATAATTATAAATACAATAGTTCACTTTCTGTAACGACAGTGGTGTTTTTATTCTTTTAAAAATATTTAGTTAATTTTAGTCTTTGATTATCTCGTTTTATTCGTGTTACATCGTGCACGTAGTTGTTGTCACGTCTGCCACGGGCCTCCATACCCTAAAGCCCGAGCTAAGGCTTTAAGTTATTCATGCGATTAATTCGATATTCTGGTGGCGCTTTGCCCTCGCGTCGCAGTGTTCGGGTTTATTATATTTCGTTCAGCCGATTGTCGCCTTGTTGCTTGCCACCCTTCTCGCCCGTGTCTGTATCTTCTTTGAGCGGGGTTGCGAATAATTCGACTTGCAGTACCGCCGCCACTGTCGCGCGTCACATAAGGCCGAGCAAACCCTAGAAGTTTAATATAAACTTGATTAAAAGAGAATGGGCATTTCGGGCCCACTTTTCCAATAGCTGTAAATCATATACCAATGGAAAGATCTCTTAATATAGAACATTTATTACTAGAACGACTGATCTGAATTATGAGCCGTTTCTGAGTTATATCCTATTAAATATGGCTAATTACCTGATATCCCCTAGGGCACCTAACACATCCAGGCATTGTATTTGTAATAACTGTTTAAACGAAAACCGTCGCAAGAATACCCGAAACGATATAGTATATACGCTGTGTGAGTACAAACTATATATTCCTAAGATTGCTCGAGTTTGTCAGCAGTAAGAGGAAGGAAAAGAAGGGATATGTTTCTTGAACACTTTAATGTGTCTCATGATTTCATTGCCGCTCTTTTTACTGACGTATACATATACTAAGGTCAGCTGTCTTAAAATGGTGGGCCCAGTGACCATACATTATAAGATATTATCGTTTATGGATCTTCCCTGCAAATAATATATTAAAAATAAATAATTGGGATTGGGGTTTTCGTGTAATTAGCCATATTTAAGAAGATTCCGAACTTTAAAACTCCGAAACGGCTCGTAATTGAGGTAAGTTATAGTATCAATATTCTAGATAATTAGATCTTTCCAATGGTAAATACGTTATTGTTAGTGGAGAGGTGGGCCCAGCGACTATACATTTTTCCCATTATCCTTTGATTAATTATTTTTGACTGGTTACTATAAGTAAATCTCAAAAATATCAGGTCAAATTAATAATGCCATAAATTATAATAATAATTGTTTACGTCTTGCAGACATACAAGGAAAAATATAATAAGCGATAAGCACAGAGAATGTTCTGTGGTAATATGCATGTACTTGAAATTGTACGCCCTGTGGGAAATCTATATCGAATTATTTTGTACAAAAACATCTGTACTTCTAACATTCAGTTATGAAATAAATATCTCTATATCTATCTATCTATCTACCTATCTATCATGTCATATAAACTTCTTATTTTATAATTGCGATTGATTTTTTCGTGACCTATTAATCTGGAAATAAAACTACAAGAATAGGCATATTTTTTTTTTAAATCGAATTTATTCTATGGTAATGGATAAACTTTATTGCAATCCTATGTCCTTCTATCCTATCCTATATATAATCCTATATTTCCTAATCCTATCCTATTACAAAAAACACCCTCTTGGACGGGACACTGTTCATGATAAGAAAGTATAAAATATCAAGTACAGGTTTTTTTAATGTACTGTGATGACCCTGACCCAGTGCAAGGGAATATAACCAACTGACTACGGCACACATGAGGAAAATCGGTACCTAGGGGGCTAACGAATTGACCGAAGGGAGCGGGGTGGAAGCAACCTGAAGGAAGGGGAAGATATGTATTGGAGCGACCACCTATAGGGGGTAGCTATAAGGCGGGGGGAATCGTTATACTCAAAAGCCTTAGAGAATTAGCAACCTTTGCAACTAGGGGTTGAAAATTATGCGAAGATTGAGAAAACTGGAATCTATCACTACTGAGAAATGGAACACTCAGAAAGACCATTAATTTAGGTGAGACCAATCGGAGGAAATGAAATTTTGGCCAATACCGAGAAAATAATATTCCGATGGCAAATTATTACAAGCACGACGAATTTTAGTGCAAAAGTTACGCATCAGAGCCAAAGATATGCTCCATTAAATCTCAACCCAAGAAGTGGCCGGATTATCTGCAGATGATCCTAGGAAAGTGACGGGAAAGTACGGCACGTATGAAATTACTTGGCCGCTGCGTGTATATAAATTGGGGGGCGGAATGGGCACTTTGAACGAGTTAATTACAGTAATCACGGGGCGTATAGTGTAAGGATGCGTATGCAGGAACCAGGGCGTGCATGAGAAACACGAATCTAAGGGGTATGGGCTCGGAAACTGGTGAAACTGCATAAAATACAGGGGAAAAATGAGGGATGAAAATCGACACCGGCCGAGAACATTTGGTATTACCGTTTCATGCAGGTCCATATTGAAAAACACTGGGCAGGCCCAGGGGATTTAGCCAATAAGCGATCGATACCTGCTAACAGCCAGCCTATCAACGTCGAGAAATGGTCACATTGGCCACAAGCGGGATAGATGGATGTGTAAGGGGCGCGACTAGAAGATCCAACAGGGACGGACTTTGGGGGCTAGCATTATCGACACCAGGCGCGGACTGCGGTCCACTAAAATCCTATTTAATATAAATTGTAAAATTATTACGATCACACGCATGGACCATACTTAAGTAGACCCCATGTGAAATTGATTTGACAAAACAGACGTACCGCGTAGAGGGCAACGTACTACATGTTGGTTCATTTGAAGAATGCGGCTATTAATAAAGTTATAGACGGGTTAATATAACTGAACAAAGAAAGTATACTTACTTGGGGAATTTTGGCATCAGCACGCACTGGAATGAAAACAAGTATCTAAATATAGGCTAAATCCCGACTGCCAGTAATCTACGTCAGAGAACGCCGGAACTAAACTTACTATATTATCGGATCCGCGAACAAACACGAAACCTACAATACCCAATTCGATCGCTGGTAGTTAAATTATAGGAGCGAAACAACATAAACATTAATATGAACCACGGAGTGGCCAAACACCTAGGAAATTATCAAAATGTCTAAAAATATGAACCATAACCAGGCCATAACGGAATACCCTAAAACAGGCCCGGCAAGCAGGGTATTATATACGGTAATTGGGCTTGGGGATAGATAGAGAAACCCAAAAATTCACTCAATCTAGGAATACAAATAGATAACCAAGATCAAAATACCATAGTTTGAGAAACTCGGATTGATACCAAACAACGACAATAAATATTAAAAGTTCCAAATTGGCTACGAAACCATTTAAATTAACGACCTTAAGAAATGGTTAGGGGACCGAAAGACGAAAATGCAGTGAACGTCGGGGGGTGTGTGCTTGCCGCTGGGGCGGTGACATTGGTGGGGGAACTCCCGGGGAGGTTTCTTGAGGGATGACGACGGGAGAGAAGAGGACTACAATTCGAGACTCGGCCTGAAGAGGACTACAATCCTAGACTCGGCCTGAAGAGGACTTCAAAATTAGACTCAGCCTGAAGTGGTACTTGCTCTACTCAGGACAGTGTGGTTGAAATAAATTCAGTGTGGGGATTATTCAGGGGACAAAATACAAAGTAAATCATTTAAGACGACTTACTCAGAACAAATTCGAAAAATAAATTAAATAGTAAAACCTTCTTGTCTATAAAAATAACGGACTTCAAAAATTAGATTCAGTGGGGGATATATTCAGAGGACAAAATACGAAGTAAATCATTTAACCCACTCACTCAAAAATAAATCCGGGAAATATTGTAAATAACTAGAGACTTCTTGTTTATAAAATAAAGGATTTAAATTTCGGAAAAGACTGAAAAGGGGTCCTCTCCTCTCGGGCAGTATATTAAAAATTATCTCTATGACAGCGGGAATAAATCAATAAGGTAAAAATTAACAAAGTGACGTGATCGAACCAACTTATCAAACGAGCCTATTCAAATAAATCCAAAAATAAATATTTACAGGATAACCTTCTTTTAGTGCAAAATAATTAAACAGTATATTCAAATAAGACCCTAGGATAAATATTTACTTTGTAGCATATTATTACAAAATAATTAAACAGTCTATGCAGATAAATCCAAAAGGAATAAATAATTGCAGTGTAGCATATGTAATACGAAAACAATTAAACGAGGTCCATAATAACTCGAAAAATTGAAATAAACATCTATACGGATTCCTCGAATTAAAATAAAGGGAGATTAAGGGAATAATATTCATGTAAATATAGCTTAATAAAATGACATAGACGCTTAGATCAACGGGCGGGAAGTAGATATTGGCCAAGGGTTGTTATCACATGGGGAGGCGATATACGGCAATTCGAACGAGGCTACACAGCACCTACGCGGCACATATCCTGACGAGACATCGGCTGGCTACAAATCAGGGTTGGCAGCTACACACCATAATACAGGAAGTACAACCTTGGGGAAGGGGTAAGTGGCTATGAACATTACGACGAACGATACATTTCAGAACATTCATACCATACTTACAATTACGTACTTATGTGACGAATTACGAATGGACCAGAATGCGGACCTGACACAACGAGTCTAATGATATATTGACCCTTACTGAACTGCGCGCGCGGCCACAATATTCTACGTGATTCCTTTTACATGTACCAATATTCTGACAGGGACCGTGACAATTACCACAAACATAATCATAGGGAATAATCCTCATAAATTCCTCCCAAAGAAACTCCTCCTAATTCCCTTTAGGATATGCCATAAACGGAACTTATTAACGTAAAATCAATCCTACCTCATCGATCCACAGTCCAATAAAATCAAATATAATCCCAAAGGTGCAATTTAGAATTTTATCGATAATCGATAACTGATCCAGACGAACTGAAATTTGCTAAGGTATGTCAACGTAGTATACCCAAGGTGATTATACTGCAAGTAAACTCTCACGCTTATCAATTGACAAGCGTCGCGACGGATCGAACTAAGGACTTACACAATGTTACAACACAAACGAACTCAAATTCTACGCCCAGTGTCCCTTCGGCCAAGTATGCCCTCGACTATCGCCAACAGGCGTGAACTGGTCGGCATATGCGTCCGGAGCCCTAGAAGCTCTCACTGTACCTCGACCTCAAAGCAGGCAGGCATTCTATGGTGACTAGCGACTATCCTTTAATTCCTAACATCGAGTAAGGTCTTGGGGCGAATCGACCGATTGAACCCCCTCCAGCAGCAGATTCATCACCGAAGGTACTTGCAGGCTCTAAACCCAGATCGCACCCCGTCGGGTCGAGATGGTTGGCACCAAGTTTTTCTCCTCATCACACGCAGCAGGGTTAGTCGACCAAGATATCCATACATCACCCAAGCGGTATGTTTCGGATCGTGTCGCTGAACCACATCCATATTATACTTCGGAACGAGTCATCGATTCCAGTAATCATCATCGTGCCAATGGCACGACACAAGTTCCGGCATTAGTGCTGGCGATGGGCGTCTTTAGGGGAGGTTGGAGGACGCACTTAACCCCTCATAAATCCAAAACCAAGAACCATAATCCCCACCACTCAATTCCCCGTTAAATTACGATACTAAAGACGGGTCACACGACTAATTTACAATCTGGGGGGGGGGGGGGGGGGCGCTCCCATCCAAGAGCCTCCCGCGCCTTCAGCGCCCCGCAATGTCCCGATCAGCTGACTCGACTCGACCCCGGCGAGGAGACTCACGACGCCACGCGGCTATTTCTGCCCGCGACCGACTCTGGTGACACCCCGTGCACATATAAATTACAGGTACTGACTCAAGAGACGGCGGCTACAAATCACAGGCCCAGGTAATTTTATTTAACTATGTTTCAGGATCTTCATTTTTGGGTAATAATCCTTGGCTAATAAGTATGTCGGTAGGGGTAATAATTCACACTGCCAATCTCGATAGGGTGCAACTATCTTTCTTTTTCGGAGCGGAATATCTTCCCTTAATCATCTCGTAACTAACAAGGATGACTATCAATATCCCCATCTTTAATAGCCTTTAAATCCGTCACATCACTCAAATACCTAGTATTACCTATATATATATATATATATATATATATATATATATATATATATATATATATATATATATATATATATATATATATATATATATATATATATATATATATATATATATTATATATCTATTTATGTATCATTTACTTGCAATCAAAAACGAACACAGCCTTAGCATCCCTCAGTAGAGTAGAGGAGAGGAGTAAATTATACCTACACCCCGTAGGACAGTCAGTTTTAGGCATATATATTTTCCGTAATCTATATATTTATGTATGTAACTATCAGCGGGTGTCTGAGCCACGAGAAAGGGAGTGAAAACCCTCTTTCCACGTCCTTATACATCTCAGTACCTACTCAAAAGCATGCTTCTCTATTATATTTTTCATATATTTTACTCTATTAAAAACCTAAATTATTTGACTACCACAACAGTTGACTGTAAAGATTGTAATTTAAGCAATAAGTCTGTCTGTTGTATGTTATTTTTTTTAATGTGCAATAAAGAATTTATATCTATATACCGCTATATTACCTGGTTGTCTACATTATTTTGTAATAATTGTCTTGTGTGTAAAGTAATATTCGATTCCTGGATCATTGTCTACACTGGTCAAAACATGTAAAAACATGTTTTTGTATTCTCCGTGAAAAACTGTGTTGAAAGTCATCTACAACTTTTTTCATTTCTTGTGTCTTGGCTACCGAGGACAGCCGTTTTTATGTTCAACATCTCCTGCACACATCAGTTATAGTTTTAAACTAAATAAGTAACAATTTGCATTTGTCACATTCAAAATTACCCATGCTTATTAATTACTGAATCGGAAAGATTTGAATTATTTTACTTTTTTACTCAAAGGCTAAATAAAATGACGATGATATGCTATTTCGGCAATTATTATCGTAGGTATCATTTTGATTGAAGTTGCCTATATTATTTTGTGGAGTATGCGATTACTTGGCTTATTTAGGTTAATATATAATTATGTATTCATAGAAGATGAGAGTATATCAGAGTGTATATGACTGCTACCTACCTAAACGCCAAGTAGTTCGTAGGCTCCGCCTACGAAGGACAATTTTGCTAATCCTTGTTTTTGAATTTACGCTGTAAACGATTGATACATTTTAATCGCTTACAGCCCGTTTTCATTATTACTGTTTCTACGAATAGGTTTTCTGATACGGTTTAGGTGTATACGGTAACAAGAATCCACGCATTCAGACCGTACGGTTTGTTAATCACATTTTCGGAACGTTTCGCAAAAGATGGACGTCGACGACGACGTTGCGACCACGGTTATTTTGTACTGGTACATGCGTAGATTACGAAAAAAATATAAAAGATTTTGGGTGCATCCAATTGTATCGCGGCGTTTAAATTTAGGCCACTTATGTTTGAACTGAGAAGTGATGAAAGGAAATTCTACAATTACTTTTTGCATATCAATGTCAACGTTCAAGAAACTTCTAAAAAGATTGGTAGAAGATATGAAAAAATATATCAATGAAAGAAAGGAAATTGTCCCTCGTCCCACCACCCGCCAAGCTTTCGCGTACAGCGCTCGGCACAAAAAAAACCGTTTCGGTTTTCAGTGACTAGACACGACAGCAAAAATAAAGAATCGTTTTTTTACCGCATTCGGTTTTGCCGTGCAGTGAGAGACACGCATTAGTTTGCATAAGTCACTGTAAACCGCACTGGAAAAACGTTTTGGTAAACCGCATCGTGTGAACGGGCTGTTAGTGTTTACATCGGCAACACAACATCGCAGTGTATCCACGGAATCTCTTGTCTCTCCTGCACCTAGGTTATCATTACACTAGAAAGTGAACACATCTTAACTGTAGAGCTTACGAACATTGTCAGCTGTAAATTGTGGGTCTACGCAGAGAAAGGTTTCATACGCGTTTTAAACGTTGAGGCAATGTTAATAATCCGGACGCCGCTTATAAAACAGTATGTTTTTCTCTATCAAGCACCCACGCGCGACGTTATGCTAGAAAGAAAACGACACGAAATTACTTTGCGAATAAATGAGTATTTAGGAATGAACATACTAATGAATTATGTATGAGACCCTTCCTTGTAAAAACCAATTCTCTTGGTATAACTTTTGTCTCGATCTGTTGTACAAACAGAAAATAGACACCGCGAAAACACATTTCATCAAAAACTTACAGCGATCATCGTGCTTATAAAACATGGAGCGACGTCAGGGTCTTCTCGCCTAGTCTCGAAATCAGTCGCTTGTGAGAGTTGCCACCCTTCACTAGACTCCAATTGATTGTGAGCGAAGGGTGGGTCTCATCGTGAAGTTTTCTCCGGGAATGAAAGTCGTGGATGTCGAAGTAGAAGTATTTAATCAGAAGGTTGAAGTGAGTCGCCAGTTCTTAACGCCTTGATTGTTATTTCGCCGTAGCGTATTAGTGTGGGCGCGAGGTGAAGCCGTAGTTGTGTGTCCGAAGTGTGTAGTCGAGGAGCGAGGCTTGACGATCGGTATCGCGGGTAATGCAGGTACTGCTTGATAATGAAGCGTAGTCGCGGTAACTATCCGCCAAGGGAATGATATGTAGAGCGCGGTAACTATCCGCCAAGGGAATGATATCGATTGATTGAAATGTACTACGTTTTATACCGTGAGCGGTGATGTAATAGCTATGAGTGGGGTGCGACATCTGTATCGATCAGAAGAAATGACATGAGTCATCGCTTGACTGTGCATAAATTGCCGAATTTAGTTGGAAATTAACTGCAGCTGGCTCGTGTGGGTTTGAGCGAGTTTTGCGGTTTCCATTCTGTGGAAATTACTTTTTTGTTGTGGGTATGTTGGACCGACAGGGCTCCAACATGGCTCCCCCCCTAGTGAAGAGCTTGCATATGAAAATATGGAAGGTCTTCACGACAGTGACAAAAAAGTGTAAGTGTGATAATGAAACGTGTGTGTGAACTTGAGTTAGTGACAGTTTGGAAATCGTATGTTCTTATGAGTATTTGACAGTTTGAGAATCGTATGTTGCTATGAGTGGCGAAAGCGTTACGTTACAATGTGAATAGGCTGGCGTTGTTATAAAAGTCAATAAGGAAAATAAATGAATACGATGGACAATGGTTAGTATAAACGCTGACATGACAGAATTTGCTGGCCGTAAAACGAGTGTATACAATTCAATATGTTGTTAAAATGCGTGCGCGCCGAATGGTAGCCATAAAAATGATTCGCGCGGCTTAAAAAATGTGGAGCATATGAATTAATAATAATTTATCGCGATAAGAGTGCAATACTGCGATTGGAAAAAGGAGTGTGTTTGAATAATTTCGCGCGCGTGATGTCTGAAGTCCATTGTTTGTTTGTTGCGCATTCGTGTGGACTCCCGGACTTGAAGTTGAAGATTCCCGATAGTAGCTGTTCTGGAGTGCGGCGTCTTGCTTCTGCGAATGAGGTTGTACAGTTCGGTGGTTTTAGTCAGTGAGTCGCTAAACCATTCGGTCGACTTCCAAATTGCTTCGACTATGACGTCGTATCCATGCGTGTTGTGTGGGAATTTGCTCCTGTCCTTGTGGGTGATAATCTCGTTGATTTTACGCTTTGAATGAGTGGTTTCGCTATACCGTCTATTCTCGGCGTTTTGTTAAAATTATTACGATCACACGCATGGACCATACTTAAGTAGACCCCATGTGAAATTGATTTGACAAAACAGACGTACCGCGTAGAGGGCAACGTACTACATGTTGGTTCATTTGAAGAATGCGGCTATTAATAAAGTTATAGACGGTGGTTGGGATTTTTACCCGGTTTGCATAAACCCACTTTACTTGTGAATTTACGCGACCCCCTTTGTGCTGGGTAATTACCCCTTCGATTATCTTCAATGGTTTTCACCTTGGACTGTATTCAAATGGTAATCACTCACCAGCTAGGTTGGTTTTTCTCTCAGGGGTGGTTGTCTCGAACGAGTGGTGGATTCCAACCTCACAAGGAAATTTGTTCAGCGAGAGGCTTCCGTGATAGAACCTCACTTTCCTCAGGTCACGCAGGATAAGCTTCCGTCGAAAATAAACACTTTTTATTCGCGAGACTTTCTTTTATTCGGTCACTTATCTTTACTTTTACATTGAGTTCCGAGTACTTATAATTTACTACTAAGTCCCGGTGCTTGGATCGCGGCGCGTTCACGCTGATCCTTTGCCAATTTACAACTGAAGCTTTCGCTCTTTTCTGTCGTCGATCGCCATTACATTTTTTTTAAGATAGCGACCGCCCTTACCTCTCATTGGTCTAGATCCTTCCAGAAATTTCTAAACACACCCCTATTACTGCGCCGCACACGTTTTGTCCAATAACGAGACAGGGCGCATAACAGATGCAACCCCGTTTGAGAGAGACATCGCGATCATGCTTCCTCGCTTGCACGCTAGAGCGAGAAGCGAATACACTAGTTGTCTCTGTCTTACATTTAAACATTTTATAGACATATTATTTGCTTAATTTAAAAGAAAAGAATCTACCCTAGTACAGGCATGAACCTAGTTGGGTAGTTTTTTAAGACATAATTTTCGTACTACTTCCTCTTAAATAAAGCATTATTATTATTATTATTATTATTGTTATTACAGATTCTCGTCGCCAACGCCACCTTTCCCGAGTACATATTGTCTTAAACATAGGTTAGTTTCAGGTCATTAGTAACAAGTTAATATTAATGTTAGATCGTTAATTTGGCTAATTAAGTTGTCTCTCCTAGCGCTTTACTTTACATTAAACGAAATACTATATGCTATGCTTAATTAATTAATCATGCAAGTTTCTTTACATTTTAAACTATATTATTTCTAGGGGGAATTGTGGGATTTGGAGTATGTATGATTTTTTTGTAACGTCCACGGTTTTTATTTCGTAGTCTTTTGCCAGTCGCCTCGCCAGGGAATTTATCGTTACCATGTGTTACTAAGGGGTCCTTTTCACGATTTATTTTGAATGGGAACGTTGTCGGTCCCTGGATTCTCGTGTTTCAGGGTCGACCGCTCGTTTATTTTATATTTTATAGCCCCTTTCTGTCCTTTCCTTTGAGTTATCAGCTATTTTTCAAGGAATCTCATATCCTCGGCGTCCGTGACTAATTATGTTTCCTACCCTTTGTAAGAGGGTCTCACTTTTAGGGAAGATTTATCGACCCTGGCGTCCGCTCTTTCGGATATTCTGAACCATTCCCCCCCCCCAATGGGCTCTGAGCCTCATTGGCTCCTGTCTCCATCTATTTGGTTTACCTAATTTACATCTTATTTACATAATCCAGTCTTATTTTTTACTCATTCACCTATGGGATTCTACTTATCTAACTGTCATATTCAATTTTCCTTATTGGTCTAGTGAGGTGACGGATCTTTCTTATTCAACCTATGAGAATTTCTCATTATTCTACTTAGAATATGTACCGCTTTCCGTTAACTTTCGTTTTTCATTTCTTACGAGACAAACGTCAACTTGCGTTTTCACTTTTAAATTCTAGCTAGACTATTTTTATTTTCTACTGTGACGAATAGACTTTCGCTTTTTCCACTTAGACATTAGTGACAGTTGTTTCTGCCTGATCAGCTGTTGTATGTATTTTTACAAGTTTACTGACAGGGCGCCTATACACTTTCCCGTCCACTAATAGGTCTACTATTCGCACTTGGCCTGTTTTGTCAGGGAAAACTTGAGTCACCCGACCTCTGGCCCACCTTCCTCGTTCTAGGGAAGGATCTAACAGGACTACTAAGTCTCCGATTTTTAACGGAGTTCCCTTTGTCGCCCACTTAGGTCTTTTAACCAACAATGGAAGTACTTCTTTAGACCAGCGGTACCAGAAAGCATCAGCAAGTATTTGCGATTGTTTCCAGTGATTTTTGTTAGATAACTCAGTTGTATTATTCTGACCTACCGCTGTACTATCATCTGCATGGCCTAATAGGAAATCTGCGGGTGTGAGGGGTCTCTCATCCCGAGTATCTAGAGATATATACGTGAGCGGCCTGTGGTTCATCATCGCTGAGACTTCGCATAATAATGTTCTCAGCACATCTTCATTTGGCGCTCGCTCCTTTAATATGGCATATAACGATTTTTTTGCCGTTTTTATCTGACTCTCCCAAACTCCACCGAAATGGGGTCCTGAAGGAGGGGAGAAACTCCATTTTATCTCGTCGGCACTTAGACGATCCCTTATTTCATGGTTGTCGATAGCTGACAAAACTTTTCTTAATTCAGCGTCCGCACCGCGGAACCCAGTGGCATTGTCGCTCATAATTTCCCGCGGCTTCCCCCTGGCTGCTATAAAACGTCTTATAGCTAACAAGGCCGAGCTGGTTGACAAATCTCCAGCTAGTTCGATATGGGTCGCTCTCGTGTTAAAACAAGTGAAGAGTAATCCATATCGTTTTTCCACTTTCTTTCGATTAGTGACGAAGAACGGCCCAAAAGCATCCAAACCTACAGTGTGGAAACAGCGCCTTCGAGTGGTTATTCGCGCGGGTGGGAGTTGGCCCATTTGTGCGGTCATAGGCTTCGCGCGGCGGATAGTGCAATAGACACATTCTCGTGAGATCTTTTTCACCGTTTGTCGCGCCCCAATGACCCAAAACTGTTCTCTCAGCACTGATAAAATTAATTCAGCGCCGCCGTGAGCATTAATCTCGTGTAAATGTTTCACGAGCAACACCGTGAATCTATCCTTACCGTGTAATATATATGGCCTTTTTGTGTCGAAAGGTGTGTCGTTCGCATTTTCGATCCGGCCTCCTAACCGTATTAACCCTTCCGCGTCGATATACGCGTTCAATCCGAACAGACGGCTGTCTTTCGGCAATATTTTCTGATGACGTATCAGGTCTATCTCGTGTGCGAAAATTCGATGTTGTGATTCCTTGATCAGAAATTTTTTCCCGGTTGCGATATCGTCGCTTTCGAGTACTTTTGACGTGGTTTTTTTTCTACACAGATCTATAAATTTTTTCACATATGCCATGGTTCGACTCGCCCGCATGTACCGGGAAAATCTATCTATGTCAATTACGCTTTCATTTTTTTCTGTCGTTGTTAGTACAAGTTTTGTCTTAAATTCTAACAATGCTCTCTCTTCCGGTTTCGGATCGGTTGGCTCCTGGAGCGGCCAGTGTTCTCTACTGCCACGCAAGAATGCAGGTCCTGCGAACCATCTACCTTCCGGGCTTAAATCTATCTTGGTGGTATTCCGTGTGCCATCATCAGCGGGGTTGTCGCTCCCCGCTAACCAATGCCACTGTCTTGGAGACGTGAGCTCATCGATCACACCTAGTCTATTTGCTACAAACTGGAGGTGACATTCCTTTTGTGACAAAATCCACCACCACACATTTTTTGAGTCTGTCCACATAAAGACGTCATCGAAACTTAATGCGCTCTCTTGTTTTATTTTTGAGGCCAGTTCAGCACCTAACAGCGCCGCAGTCAGTTCTAACCTGGGGATTGTCAGTTTGCCTTTCAAAGGTGCCACTCGAGTTTTGCTAGCCATAAAGGATACCTTGTGCTCGCCGCTACAGCCTGTAATCCTAACATATGCAACGGCGCACATCGCCTTTTCGGACGAATCGCAGAATACGTGCAATTGCCTTTCCTCACCTGCTTGTTTGGTAGCGCCATTATAACGTGAGATTCGCACACCTTGCGCTAATCTCAGTTCTTGCAACCACCGGAGCCAATATTTAACTACATCGCTCGGGATCTCGTCGTCCCAGGCCACTCGGCTACTCCATACCTGCTGCATGATCAGTTTAGCCCTTATAGTTAGCGGTGAAAGCGCACCCATTGGGTCCCATAGCTGCATTATTAATTTTAGCGCTTCCCGCTTCGACGGAATCTTATTTCCCGTCGTCAGATCTTCGCTGAGGCGGTCCATGCTCACATTAAATGCTAACTGATCAGAGGCAGGTAGCCACGTCAAGCCTAATATACGTTGTGACGTCAACTCACCCTTTTCCAGAGATACTTGCGCGAGCGCGCGGTTTTCTTCTGGTATCCCGGTTAAAGCCTCGTTTTTATTTGAAGCCCAACCGGTCATAGTGAAATTCCCAGCTTTATGAATCAAATTAATTTCCCTGATGACTTGTTTTGCTTCCTCTAACGTGTCTACTCCCGCCAGCAAATCATCAACGTACGAATCGCGCTCTATTATTTTTACAGCCGCTGGGTACTGGTCCTTAAACCGAGCTGCGTTTTTATTTTTTACGTAGATCGCGGAGGCCGGGGAGCAACAACTACCGAATATTAGACAGTCCATTTTTAAGATTTTTGGAGGACTTTCACGCTGGAAACCTCGCCAGAGAAACAGCTGACTGAAGCTATCTTCCTCTCTCACTTTTATCCGAAGATACATATCTCGTATGTCGGCCGTGAAAGCGATTGCATTTTCACGGAATCGTAATAAAATTCCTAATATGCTATTTAAATAGTCTGGTCCACCTAATAACATGCTATTTAGTGACCCGCCTGCGCCCGAGGACGCAGCGTCGTGAACGACACGAATTTTGTCTTTCTTCGCGGGGTGAATAACCCCCAGGTGCGGAAGAAATAACACTCGAGGGCGGTTTTTTAATTGTTTTTCCTCGACTTCCGAAGCATACCCCTCAGCTAGATATCTCTCTATCTGCTGGCAGTATTTTTCTCCATAAAGACGGTCGGAGTCCATTTTCCGTTCCACTGACCTCAGCCGAGTCATTGCCATGTCTCGGTTATCTGGTACGGAAAAGTTCACCTCTTTCCATAACAGACCTGTCTCCCATACTCCATTTTTAAAAGAAGTAGTATCTTCTAAGATTTTTTCAGCCCTAACATCGGCCTGAAGCTTTCGCTTTTTCTGTGGCCAATCGTACTCTAGCTTCAGATTTTCTTCAAGTAATTTATCTAAAGAAGGTTCATTTTCCTGATTTAAGCATAGCGCCGGGTACCTAATGTCTCGTTCGAGAGCGTTATTGCCGCCGATAGCCACCCACCCCAGGAGTGTTTTAGATACCGATAGGCCCCCGTCTACCATTTTTAATCCTCTAGAGACTATCAGTTCCCAACAATTAGCTCCCAGGAGCAGGTCAGGTTTTACGGTCGTCGCCTGAGTCGAACGCACCATCCCTCCGATCGGCCTCTGCGCACTTATCACGCTTTTGACCTCCGGTAGATTTAACGAGGCTACGCTGTAAGCTCGTACTACGTATTCCTTCTTACCTAAATCTCCCCTTACTTTGAAGGACACCGCTTCGGCACTGCTATTACTCTCTCTCATATTCCCGATTCCAGAGAGCTGTAATCCCTGCGTCGGGCCTCGAATGCCTAGTTCTATTGCCACGCTCTGATCAATGAGTGAAACAGTCGCGCCTGCGTCTAACAACGCATATAATGTTTTTCTACCCCGGGTTCCAACTACGGTTATCGGTAATACTTGCAGAATGACCTGATTTCCAGATACTGCGTTCGCCACTACCTCGGAGCTCGCGCGCGGCGCCGCCGCGATGTCCGCCTCGTTCGCAGGCGGCGGGGCGGTCAGCAGATAATGATATTTGCCCTTTGGAAACCGTTTATATGCCGAACACGATTTTCGGCCGTGGTTGTGCCCTAAACATTTAAAACACCTACGCATTTTTTTTATCTCATCCCAGCGGCTTGCTAAAGTTAGATTTTTAAATTCTTCACATTTATTTAAATAATGGGATTTCTCACACCGAGGGCACTTAGGGTCTTCTTTGCCCTGGGTATGTAAAATATATTTTTTAGAGCCCGTTTCTTTCTGTCTCTTGTCTCGCGGGTTATCATAACTTTTCCTAGGGAGCTCTGCGGTACACAGACCGGCGTCTTGTGCGCTGATCGCTAATTTCTCTAACCATAATGCGAAATAAACTAATACCGGATCGTTTAAACCAACCCTTCCCCTGTCAGCTAGCCACAGAGTTAATAAGTTCTTTGGCAATTTTGCCACAAGTGAAGCCAATAAGTCTGGATTATAAAGATGTTCTAATTTATTTACCGATTTTACGGTCGCGACCAGATTTTTTATCTGGCACGCAAATCGCATTAAACCGTCTGCATCTAGACTATCAGATAACCCTTTTTCTTTCCTCAAATCCGCTATCGTTCTCTGAATAATTAAATTCGTATTACCGAATAGCGCCTCTAACGTGGTCATGATATTTGTCACGTTGTCAGGACTTAAAAGCAAACCCGTCACTGCCTCGCGTGCTCTACCTTTTAATGCTGTCTGCAAACGCAATAAGTTTTGTGCATCATTTAAATGCATTACGTCTGTCGACTGTTTGAAAATAGCTTTGAAGGCTACGAATTCTAAAGGATTCCCGTGAAATGAAGGTAACTCTTTTGCAAAATGCGGTTTTGTGGACGCTACAGAAAAAATCCTACATACCTCTTTTATCATTTTTTCGCTCGAGCTGCTAATTCCATCGCTGCTCGTACCCAGGTCCGTATCAGCGGCGGCCTTTACCGCCGCCGCCGACACCGCCTTGGTCTCTGCCCTAGCGTTGTCCGCAGCTGCCGCGCCGCTCGCATTCGCCGCGCCGCCCGCATTCGCCGCGCCGTCCGCCACCGTCGCGCCGGACGCCGCCGCGTTGCCCGGTTCCGATCGCCCGCCGTCTTCACGCCGCCGTGCCGCTTCTCCATTTTCTTCTGCGAATGTTCCCCCCCAGGGTTCTGGGGACGTCTCAGCAGCTGGAGTTTGATACTCGGCCCATCTCGACACTCTGCTGGCTGCCGTGTTGTCCCCCGCGACGTCGCGATCATTTTCCTGACTGCTCGTTTCTGTCCCGAAGGTTTCGGAGACAATTTCCAGCATCCTCATAGCATGCCGCGAGTCTTCTTCCGCTGCATCCAGTTCTTCCTGCATCGCTGCTCGTTGAAGGTCCATGTCAGCCTCTTCTTCGATTTCTTCAGCCGCTCTGCGCGCCGTGCGCCGCGCAGCCACTTTTTTCAGTTCCGCATCCAATTTATTTTTATCAGCTTTTTTCTTGGCTTTTTGGAGGTTCACTCTTCGAAGTTCTTCAGATGCTGCTCGCAGTTCCTGAACGTGCTCGCTTCTTCTGCTGCTCTCTGACCAGGCGCGCGATGAAGGTCTTGGATTTTCGGATTGCGTGCTTTTCGAATCCATATTTTTATTTTTCTTTTCTCGTTCTTGATCCAAAGTCACTTTTCTTTCCGATTTTCTTTATTCGGCTTGACGGAGGACCACGATGGTTGGGATTTTTACCCGGTTTGCATAAACCCACTTTACTTGTGAATTTACGCGACCCCCTTTGTGCTGGGTAATTACCCCTTCGATTATCTTCAATGGTTTTCACCTTGGACTGTATTCAAATGGTAATCACTCACCAGCTAGGTTGGTTTTTCTCTCAGGGGTGGTTGTCTCGAACGAGTGGTGGATTCCAACCTCACAAGGAAATTTGTTCAGCGAGAGGCTTCCGTGATAGAACCTCACTTTCCTCAGGTCACGCAGGATAAGCTTCCGTCGAAAATAAACACTTTTTATTCGCGAGACTTTCTTTTATTCGGTCACTTATCTTTACTTTTACATTGAGTTCCGAGTACTTATAATTTACTACTAAGTCCCGGTGCTTGGATCGCGGCGCGTTCACGCTGATCCTTTGCCAATTTACAACTGAAGCTTTCGCTCTTTTCTGTCGTCGATCGCCATTACATTTTTTTTAAGATAGCGACCGCCCTTACCTCTCATTGGTCTAGATCCTTCCAGAAATTTCTAAACACACCCCTATTACTGCGCCGCACACGTTTTGTCCAATAACGAGACAGGGCGCATAACAGATGCAACCCCGTTTGAGAGAGACATCGCGATCATGCTTCCTCGCTTGCACGCTAGAGCGAGAAGCGAATACACTAGTTGTCTCTGTCTTACATTTAAACATTTTATAGACATATTATTTGCTTAATTTAAAAGAAAAGAATCTACCCTAGTACAGGCATGAACCTAGTTGGGTAGTTTTTTAAGACATAATTTTCGTACTACTTCCTCTTAAATAAAGCATTATTATTATTATTATTATTATTGTTATTACAGATTCTCGTCGCCAACGCCACCTTTCCCGAGTACATATTGTCTTAAACATAGGTTAGTTTCAGGTCATTAGTAACAAGTTAATATTAATGTTAGATCGTTAATTTGGCTAATTAAGTTGTCTCTCCTAGCGCTTTACTTTACATTAAACGAAATACTATATGCTATGCTTAATTAATTAATCATGCAAGTTTCTTTACATTTTAAACTATATTATTTCTAGGGGGAATTGTGGGATTTGGAGTATGTATGATTTTTTTGTAACGTCCACGGTTTTTATTTCGTAGTCTTTTGCCAGTCGCCTCGCCAGGGAATTTATCGTTACCATGTGTTACTAAGGGGTCCTTTTCACGATTTATTTTGAATGGGAACGTTGTCGGTCCCTGGATTCTCGTGTTTCAGGGTCGACCGCTCGTTTATTTTATATTTTATAGCCCCTTTCTGTCCTTTCCTTTGAGTTATCAGCTATTTTTCAAGGAATCTCATATCCTCGGCGTCCGTGACTAATTATGTTTCCTACCCTTTGTAAGAGGGTCTCACTTTTAGGGAAGATTTATCGACCCTGGCGTCCGCTCTTTCGGATATTCTGAACCAGACGGGTTAATATAACTGAACAAAGAAAGTATACTTACTTGGGGAATTTTGGCATCAGCACGCACTGGAATGAAAACAAGTATCTAAATATAGGCTAAATCCCGACTGCCAGTAATCTACGTCAGAGAACGCCGGAACTAAACTTACTATATTATCGGATCCGCGAACAAACACGAAACCTACAATACCCAATTCGATCGCTGGTAGTTAAATTATAGGAGCGAAACAACATAAACATTAATATGAACCACGGAGTGGCCAAACACCTAGGAAATTATCAAAATGTCTAAAAATATGAACCATAACCAGGCCATAACGGAATACCCTAAAACAGGCCCGGCAAGCAGGGTATTATATACGGTAATTGGGCTTGGGGATAGATAGAGAAACCCAAAAATTCACTCAATCTAGGAATACAAATAGATAACCAAGATCAAAATACCATAGTTTGAGAAACTCGGATTGATACCAAACAACGACAATAAATATTAAAAGTTCCAAATTGGCTACGAAACCATTTAAATTAACGACCTTAAGAAATGGTTAGGGGACCGAAAGACGAAAATGCAGTGAACGTCGGGGGGTGTGTGCTTGCCGCTGGGGCGGTGACATTGGTGGGGGAACTCCCGGGGAGGTTTCTTGAGGGATGACGACGGGAGAGAAGAGGACTACAATTCGAGACTCGGCCTGAAGAGGACTACAATCCTAGACTCGGCCTGAAGAGGACTTCAAAATTAGACTCAGCCTGAAGTGGTACTTGCTCTACTCAGGACAGTGTGGTTGAAATAAATTCAGTGTGGGGATTATTCAGGGGACAAAATACAAAGTAAATCATTTAAGACGACTTACTCAGAACAAATTCGAAAAATAAATTAAATAGTAAAACCTTCTTGTCTATAAAAATAACGGACTTCAAAAATTAGATTCAGTGGGGGATATATTCAGAGGACAAAATACGAAGTAAATCATTTAACCCACTCACTCAAAAATAAATCCGGGAAATATTGTAAATAACTAGAGACTTCTTGTTTATAAAATAAAGGATTTAAATTTCGGAAAAGACTGAAAAGGGGTCCTCTCCTCTCGGGCAGTATATTAAAAATTATCTCTATGACAGCGGGAATAAATCAATAAGGTAAAAATTAACAAAGTGACGTGATCGAACCAACTTATCAAACGAGCCTATTCAAATAAATCCAAAAATAAATATTTACAGGATAACCTTCTTTTAGTGCAAAATAATTAAACAGTATATTCAAATAAGACCCTAGGATAAATATTTACTTTGTAGCATATTATTACAAAATAATTAAACAGTCTATGCAGATAAATCCAAAAGGAATAAATAATTGCAGTGTAGCATATGTAATACGAAAACAATTAAACGAGGTCCATAATAACTCGAAAAATTGAAATAAACATCTATACGGATTCCTCGAATTAAAATAAAGGGAGATTAAGGGAATAATATTCATGTAAATATAGCTTAATAAAATGACATAGACGCTTAGATCAACGGGCGGGAAGTAGATATTGGCCAAGGGTTGTTATCACATGGGGAGGCGATATACGGCAATTCGAACGAGGCTACACAGCACCTACGCGGCACATATCCTGACGAGACATCGGCTGGCTACAAATCAGGGTTGGCAGCTACACACCATAATACAGGAAGTACAACCTTGGGGAAGGGGTAAGTGGCTATGAACATTACGACGAACGATACATTTCAGAACATTCATACCATACTTACAATTACGTACTTATGTGACGAATTACGAATGGACCAGAATGCGGACCTGACACAACGAGTCTAATGATATATTGACCCTTACTGATATAGACTGCGCGCGCGGCCACAATATTCTACGTGATTCCTTTTACATGTACCAATATTCTGACAGGGACCGTGACAATTACCACAAACATAATCATAGGGAATAATCCTCATAAATTCCTCCCAAAGAAACTCCTCCTAATTCCCTTTAGGATATGCCATAAACGGAACTTATTAACGTAAAATCAATCCTACCTCATCGATCCACAGTCCAATAAAATCAAATATAATCCCAAAGGTGCAATTTAGAATTTTATCGATAATCGATAACTGATCCAGACGAACTGAAATTTGCTAAGGTATGTCAACGTAGTATACCCAAGGTGATTATACTGCAAGTAAACTCTCACGCTTATCAATTGACAAGCGTCGCGACGGATCGAACTAAGGACTTACACAATGTTACAACACAAACGAACTCAAATTCTACGCCCAGTGTCCCTTCGGCCAAGTATGCCCTCGACTATCGCCAACAGGCGTGAACTGGTCGGCATATGCGTCCGGAGCCCTAGAAGCTCTCACTGTACCTCGACCTCAAAGCAGGCAGGCATTCTATGGTGACTAGCGACTATCCTTTAATTCCTAACATCGAGTAAGGTCTTGGGGCGAATCGACCGATTGAACCCCCTCCAGCAGCAGATTCATCACCGAAGGTACTTGCAGGCTCTAAACCCAGATCGCACCCCGTCGGGTCGAGATGGTTGGCACCAAGTTTTTCTCCTCATCACACGCAGCAGGGTTAGTCGACCAAGATATCCATACATCACCCAAGCGGTATGTTTCGGATCGTGTCGCTGAACCACATCCATATTATACTTCGGAACGAGTCATCGATTCCAGTAATCATCATCGTGCCAATGGCACGACACAAGTTCCGGCATTAGTGCTGGCGATGGGCGTCTTTAGGGGAGGTTGGAGGACGCACTTAACCCCTCATAAATCCAAAACCAAGAACCATAATCCCCACCACTCAATTCCCCGTTAAATTACGATACTAAAGACGGGTCACACGACTAATTTACAATCTGGGGGGGGGGGGGCGCTCCCATCCAAGAGCCTCCCGCGCCTTCAGCGCCCCGCAATGTCCCGATCAGCTGACTCGACTCGACCCCGGCGAGGAGACTCACGACGCCACGCGGCTATTTCTGCCCGCGACCGACTCTGGTGACACCCCGTGCACATATAAATTACAGGTACTGACTCAAGAGACGGCGGCTACAAATCACAGGCCCAGGTAATTTTATTTAACTATGTTTCAGGATCTTCATTTTTGGGTAATAATCCTTGGCTAATAAGTATGTCGGTAGGGGTAATAATTCACACTGCCAATCTCGATAGCGTGCAACTATCTTTCTTTTTCGGAGCGGAATATCTTCCCTTAATCATCTCGTAACTAACAAGGATGACTATCAATATCCCCATCTTTAATAGCCTTTAAATCCGTCACATCACTCAAATACCTAGTATTACCTATATATATATATATATATATATATATATATATATATATATATATATATATATATATATATATATATATATATATATATATATATATATATATATATATATATATATATATATATATATATATATATATTTATATATCTATTTATGTATCATTTACTTGCAATCAAAAACGAACACAGCCTTAGCATCCCTCAGTAGAGTAGAGGAGAGGAGTAAATTATACCTACACCCCGTAGGACAGTCAGTTTTAGGCATATATATTTTCCGTAATCTATATATTTATGTATGTAACTATCAGCGGGTGTCTGAGCCACGAGAAAGGGAGTGAAAACCCTCTTTCCACGTCCTTATACATCTCAGTACCTACTCAAAAGCATGCTTCTCTATTATATTTTTCATATATTTTACTCTATTAAAAACCTAAATTATTTGACTACCACAACAGTTGACTGTAAAGATTGTAATTTAAGCAATAAGTCTGTCTGTTGTATGTTATTTTTTTTAATGTGCAATAAAGAATTTATATCTATATACCGCTATATTACCTGGTTGTCTACATTATTTTGTAATAATTGTCTTGTGTGTAAAGTAATATTCGATTCCTGGATCATTGTCTACACTGGTCAAAACATGTAAAAACATGTTTTTGTATTCTCCGTGAAAAACTGTGTTGAAAGTCATCTACAACTTTTTTCATTTCTTGTGTCTTGGCTACCGAGGACAGCCGTTTTTATGTTCAACATCTCCTGCACACATCAGTTATAGTTTTAAACTAAATAAGTAACAATTTGCATTTGTCACATTCAAAATTACCCATGCTTATTAATTACTGAATCGGAAAGATTTGAATTATTTTACTTTTTTACTCAAAGGCTAAATAAAATGACGATGATATGCTATTTCGGCAATTATTATCGTAGGTATCATTTTGATTGAAGTTGCCTATATTATTTTGTGGAGTATGCGATTACTTGGCTTATTTAGGTTAATATATAATTATGTATTCATAGAAGATGAGAGTATATCAGAGTGTATATGACTGCTACCTACCTAAACGCCAAGTAGTTCGTAGGCTCCGCCTACGAAGGACAATTTTGCTAATCCTTGTTTTTGAATTTACGCTGTAAACGATTGATACATTTTAATCGCTTACAGCCCGTTTTCATTATTACTGTTTCTACGAATAGGTTTTCTGATACGGTTTAGGTGTATACGGTAACAAGAATCCACGCATTCAGACCGTACGGTTTGTTAATCACATTTTCGGAACGTTTCGCAAAAGATGGACGTCGACGACGACGTTGCGACCACGGTTATTTTGTACTGGTACATGCGTAGATTACGAAAAAAATATAAAAGATTTTGGGTGCATCCAATTGTATCGCGGCGTTTAAATTTAGGCCACTTATGTTTGAACTGAGAAGTGATGAAAGGAAATTCTACAATTACTTTTTGCATATCAATGTCAACGTTCAAGAAACTTCTAAAAAGATTGGTAGAAGATATGAAAAAATATATCAATGAAAGAAAGGAAATTGTCCCTCGTCCCACCACCCGCCAAGCTTTCGCGTACAGCGCTCGGCACAAAAAAAACCGTTTCGGTTTTCAGTGACTAGACACGACAGCAAAAATAAAGAATCGTTTTTTTACCGCATTCGGTTTTGCCGTGCAGTGAGAGACACGCATTAGTTTGCATAAGTCACTGTAAACCGCACTGGAAAAACGTTTTGGTAAACCGCATCGTGTGAACGGGCTGTTAGTGTTTACATCGGCAACACAACATCGCAGTGTATCCACGGAATCTCTTGTCTCTCCTGCACCTAGGTTATCATTACACTAGAAAGTGAACACATCTTAACTGTAGAGCTTACGAACATTGTCAGCTGTAAATTGTGGGTCTACGCAGAGAAAGGTTTCATACGCGTTTTAAACGTTGAGGCAATGTTAATAATCCGGACGCCGCTTATAAAACAGTATGTTTTTCTCTATCAAGCACCCACGCGCGACGTTATGCTAGAAAGAAAACGACACGAAATTACTTTGCGAATAAATGAGTATTTAGGAATGAACATACTAATGAATTATGTATGAGACCCTTCCTTGTAAAAACCAATTCTCTTGGTATAACTTTTGTCTCGATCTGTTGTACAAACAGAAAATAGACACCGCGAAAACACATTTCATCAAAAACTTACAGCGATCATCGTGCTTATAAAACATGGAGCGACGTCAGGGTCTTCTCGCCTAGTCTCGAAATCAGTCGCTTGTGAGAGTTGCCACCCTTCACTAGACTCCAATTGATTGTGAGCGAAGGGTGGGTCTCATCGTGAAGTTTTCTCCGGGAATGAAAGTCGTGGATGTCGAAGTAGAAGTATTTAATCAGAAGGTTGAAGTGAGTCGCCAGTTCTTAACGCCTTGATTGTTATTTCGCCGTAGCGTATTAGTGTGGGCGCGAGGTGAAGCCGTAGTTGTGTGTCCGAAGTGTGTAGTCGAGGAGCGAGGCTTGACGATCGGTATCGCGGGTAATGCAGGTACTGCTTGATAATGAAGCGTAGTCGCGGTAACTATCCGCCAAGGGAATGATATGTAGAGCGCGGTAACTATCCGCCAAGGGAATGATATCGATTGATTGAAATGTACTACGTTTTATACCGTGAGCGGTGATGTAATAGCTATGAGTGGGGTGCGACATCTGTATCGATCAGAAGAAATGACATGAGTCATCGCTTGACTGTGCATAAATTGCCGAATTTAGTTGGAAATTAACTGCAGCTGGCTCGTGTGGGTTTGAGCGAGTTTTGCGGTTTCCATTCTGTGGAAATTACTTTTTTGTTGTGGGTATGTTGGACCGACAGGGCTCCAACATGGCTCCCCCCCTAGTGAAGAGCTTGCATATGAAAATATGGAAGGTCTTCACGACAGTGACAAAAAAGTGTAAGTGTGATAATGAAACGTGTGTGTGAACTTGAGTTAGTGACAGTTTGGAAATCGTATGTTCTTATGAGTATTTGACAGTTTGAGAATCGTATGTTGCTATGAGTGGCGAAAGCGTTACGTTACAATGTGAATAGGCTGGCGTTGTTATAAAAGTCAATAAGGAAAATAAATGAATACGATGGACAATGGTTAGTATAAACGCTGACATGACAGAATTTGCTGGCCGTAAAACGAGTGTATACAATTCAATATGTTGTTAAAATGCGTGCGCGCCGAATGGTAGCCATAAAAATGATTCGCGCGGCTTAAAAAATGTGGAGCATATGAATTAATAATAATTTATCGCGATAAGAGTGCAATACTGCGATTGGAAAAAGGAGTGTGTTTGAATAATTTCGCGCGCGTGATGTCTGAAGTCCATTGTTTGTTTGTTGCGCATTCGTGTGGACTCCCGGACTTGAAGTTGAAGATTCCCGATAGTAGCTGTTCTGGAGTGCGGCGTCTTGCTTCTGCGAATGAGGTTGTACAGTTCGGTGGTTTTAGTCAGTGAGTCGCTAAACCATTCGGTCGACTTCCAAATTGCTTCGACTATGACGTCGTATCCATGCGTGTTGTGTGGGAATTTGCTCCTGTCCTTGTGGGTGATAATCTCGTTGATTTTACGCTTTGAATGAGTGGTTTCGCTATACCGTCTATTCTCGGCGTTTTGTAATTTTCGTGGGTGAGTCGGCTTCAGCGTGCTGATTAGCGTAGTCCATTGTTGTTGTGTTTTTTTTTTTTTTGAATTTGATTGTAGCGTTTGATTTTGTGGTCGATTAGCGTGCTGCGCTGTAAATTCCGTTTCGTTTTCCATTTGCAGTATAATAGTTGTTCTTCCGTTGCGGGTCGTTATCTTGGTGCCGTTGTGAGTTTATCAAATGAAATTGTGACTCTTGAAGTTGAGAAAGCATTTAGCCCGTTAGTGTCCTTGGTCAGCTGTTCGGCTGGTCAGCCGAAGTGTCCTTGGTCTGACAGATCAATCAACACGCTGAAAAATACCGATTTTCTTTTCGAGACAGTCCTGATTCCCCCCCTCGAACTGAGTGCCAAATTCAATATTCGATTGTTGTATCTCACGATTTGTTCGTTCGTTTGGGGTGGGCTATATACACAATGGGGGGAATGCGCTGTCTGTATCACGTTTGTCAGGTTGACGCGACACAAGACAAAACGAATATTTCCGCGAGTTTTTTGAAGTCGAGTTTTTTTATTACCTATTTGCCTTATAAAATAAATATATTTTTTAAACAATAAACACGTATTTCATGCCATCTATTAGCGATTCGCACAACTTTTCCATATTATCCTTCACTGAGTAGATTGCGACGGGCGCTGCATGCATACTAATAACGCTGTTTTTCGGTTTTATGTGACTCATAATATTCCTTTGCTCCGAAGTCTTTACTAATCCCCTTTTGATGGCGCAACATAGCAAAAATAGCAAATATTATGTCGTAACCTGAGCAATTGCCGTTTTTTACACTCAATTTGAACGTGGATAACCGGTTTGAATTAGGATTCCAAATTCAAGTAAATTTTAATTCAAAGCAGTGTTATTTCTTTTTCAGAATCAGTTATTCATTAGCCTCTATGTCTTCTATTATTACTCGTATATTTTCGTGTATAATGCAATGTAAATGAAAAAATCGTGTTTTTCCAAATTTATCCAACATCCATTAAGCTTCTTGTAGTCTGGCACAACAGTTAACGTAAATGTGGACATATTTATTTATGTATTTAGATTGATAGGTATATAAATAATACTAACAAATACGCATTCATTATTACCAATATTTTCACACATAATTTCTTATTAGAGCGTAATATTCTATGTGTACTCCGCATGCTAAATTAATTTTTGATGCCGTTTTTAACTGGCGATTTATTGAAAAGTATTAATGTAAAAACTGATATACTGTCGAGAATTGCAAACAGCGATGGAGAAACTCGCGTTTAAAACAACCGAGCCTGGCCAATCGCTCTTCGCGACGCTTCTGCACGCCATCGCACGACCACACACTTCACAGCAAGCAGTCGAAATGCTGTAGGATTTGCGGTAGTCAATTTTTGAAATTCGTTGATGACCTTTCTACATAAAAAAAATAAACTCCGAAGAGGCAGTGGAAAACGCCTTCAAAGCATTGTTTGATTCCTGTTTATGAGTTTCTCATTAAAATGTCAAAATTACTTAATTATAAAGGGGAAGATTTCCATTAATTAAATATATATGTTTGCATTCGCTTTATTTATGGCCTGAGAAAATATGACCATATTACGGAGTACAAATAAGACTTCAATGGCTGACGACCCGAAAATGGGGTGTCAGTTTGTTTTAAAGAATCTTGCAGGGGGCCGCTCCGAGCTATCTCATAATCAGGCTCAATGCTCGATCTTAGAAGGCGCCTCACGGGCGCCTTCTAAGATCTAAAGACAACCTAATGCTCTCTATCCCTGGTCACTGGTGTCACAATATCTACTCCCACTCCTGCTCCGTACATGGAGCCTGTTTCTGGAACGATTTACCCACACATATAAGGACAGCACCGAGTTTATATTGCTTCCAACGCAGGCCCAAAGAACACTGACAAGCGCTCCTAAATTTCTCTCATCGCCTCCCCTTCCTCTTTCCTGTGTCATTATAGGTTTATTACTTTTTTTAAAAGTATGATGTTTTATTTTCTGCTGGTTTTAAATGTTAGATACATTTGATACGCGCCGCCTTTATAAGTGATTTTAATTACAGTTTTAATTATGGTTAGCTGCAAGATATTGCTTTAATGCAATAAGATCGCCGATTCGTTTCAACAAATAAATCGTATTATTATTATTATGTTCATACGAAATTTTGGCTCTAAATTTCCTGTACAGAACGACGACTTCATAAGTAAGCATCCATTATATGCGTTTTTAGGTTGGCCAATTTCACGCACTTTCATGTAGCCGCTCAGTCGGCCGGGAATATTTCAGGGAATTCTCGTATTATAATTTTTATTCTGTTGTAAATTTTCCGCCTTATATACTTCGTGCTTTTGATGTAAAACCTGAATGTTTTGAAAGTAGGTCACGGCTAAAAATCTTGGTCGTTGAGAGTCTTCTGGAAACGATTTTGACGGTGTGTTGCTATTCAATTGTCGCAAATGGAGGTACGGTTTTGAGGCATATTTGAAAATGGATCAAAAACAAAAGTGACGCTCGTGAGTTCGTGTAAGACCTGCATGATAATAAAAACACTTTTTTTAAACGATTAAATAAAACAAATAGTTTTGCCTATAGACTTTCCCGGCAAGTAGGCAAGGACTGATTTCACCTGAATATTAATAAGGAAATCGTTTACCCCTCTTGTCGGCCCGCGAACGAGCCCGGTTGGGTCCCGTTGCAACCGCCCCAGGCGGCGCAGTTCGTTTATTAGCTAAGGGACGGGGTTGGGCCAAGCGCCAATGGACGGCGTTAATATTTGATTAAAATGTATGACAGAATTTAAATATTATTAGTGAAGCTTGTATATATTACCCATATTTCCCCAACAAAAAAAAAAATATTTTAAAAGATTCAATAAAAAATGTTCAAAATGTACACCTGTTTAAGATAAAAGTAAAAAATGGCTCCTTTACGAAGTAAGTCGTACAAAGACTGAAATAGAATTGCTTCATACAATAATTTAAAATATGTGCGTATGTAGATGTATGTGTGTGTGTGTGTCTATATATATGTATATATGTACGTATGTATGTTTGTATGTGTATATGTGTATATATGTATGTAACTAGCCCTTTATCATATATATTTGTATTAATATGTGCACTATTGTATGACATTATCTTAGTGTTAGTATTGAAAGTAGTATATTAGTCAGTACTACTCAAAAACAAAGGCAGTATATTTCGTATGCCCAGATACAGACTGTTCGGTCTAGTTGGGCATTCGTCTAGAATGATCGTATGTGTTGTGTTAATTTACTTATTGCTTATATAAATAGTAACAAATTATATCTGTAAGATCACACTGTTAACTCTCTAATGGACCCTTGCTGAGTTGGCCACGAAGACCCATTCTGTTTCAGGGTCGGTCACACTCACGGGTCAACACCCATCCGATGGCCTCCACGCATGGGGTGCGAGCCCGGGTAGGACACTGGGTCAACCAGTCTCCCCTGGGATATCAATCCTCTGGCGCTCCTGGACGGTCTGCGCACCGAGCGGCGCAAGCCAATCGAGTGTGCTCTCCGACTAACAATCGGGGGAGTCTGGGAACTGTATTGTTTCCTATAGAGCGGGGGTAGTTGTCTACCTTACGGCGACTGCTCTTGAAATGACCATTGGCCATCCGATCCCGGTTCAGAGTCGGGCAAAGGACGCCTTGGTCCGCGACAGATTCGGTATACTCCGTTTCACCGCTTCGTAAGGGAGAGGACCGCGCAAGCGACCTCGAACTCGGAACCAATCGAGAGACCGGAGAAATCTGGTCACAATTGGTAGTTAGGGCGCGAGTGCCGCCCGCCAGGTAACATACCTGGCTACTCGCGGTAAGGCGTTGGTCTCTAACGGGTTGTGGCGTAGCTAGACGTCGGATTTGTTATGTCCAAAGTCTTCTACGCTCACTGCACGGTCGATAGAACGAACAATCGTTAAAACGTCCTGCGGTGACGGGTTCGCCCGTTGTGGTTGACATCTCAATATGTTAACTCTCTACCAAAATGTAATAAATAAATAAATAAATAAATAAATTACTACTTAAATTTTACAATGTGATTTCGGCCTAACAAGGCATCTGGGTACCAAATTTAAGTCTTTAAGTACATACAATATTTCGTCACTGAAATATGATTAGCGCGCCCCGTGGTGGACCGATTTTAACCACAACCTCTTTACTCTTGCCATGACTAATTGATGCCTGCATCTGCATGCCAAGTTTCAGACAGACACACAAACAGACTTCCATCTATTCTATTCCATCTATTCCATCTTCCATCTTTTTATTCCAGACAATATTTGATCTATTTTTTTACCACTTAATTGTTTAATTGTTTTTCATAATTCACTGTAAACTTATTTCTAAAATTTTAAATTTTTGTTTTTATAATTTTTAACGATATTAATTTTTGTACTGATAATTTTGTAAATCATGAGATACGGCACATACGCAATTATAAATTAAGCATGCGGAGTACGCATATAATATTATACTCTAATTAGAAACAAAGTAAAAGTCTTAGCGATAGCCATGTAATATTAGAGTATTGTTTGTGTACCTTTTATAATAAATAAAATAAATAAATCTGGAAATGGTCTTAATCGTCTCAGAGGGGCTCAAAATGAATATTTCCGTCTTAATTACGAAAAAAATAATTACGCGTTCCCTCGTCGTCGGTTGATGGGCCCCGGGAAAGTAATTTAAGGGTCTCTGTAGACGATCAAGCATGCTTGTCAAGCATCGCGTCGCGGGTTGGGAGGGGATCGTAAACCGCAGGAAATATGCAAATATTTTTTGTAATATTATTTGTAATAAACTACCAAAATTGCCTAATTTTGTAGTTTTATACCAGGGAGTCACTTCATTCATCAATCAATTCCCTGGTATAAACTACAAAATAAGGCAAATATTTGCATATTTCCTGCGGTTTACGATCCCCTCCCTGCCCGCGACGCGAAGCTTGTCAGGCATGCTTGATCGTCTAGCTAGAGAGGCCCTAAAACAAGTAAATATATTAAAAAGAATAAAAAAACACAACTGCCGTTACAGAAAGTGAACTATTGTATTTATAATTATTTTTATTACGGTTTTTATTAAATATTTGTGGGTTTTGTATTTATCTATATAAATACATGTATATTTCCGCAATGTACTCAATCAGAACTTTCATACCCTAAGAAACACGGGATGACGATTCTAACAATATAACGCACTTTTATATCAGTTAATGCGTTTAGAAGTTATGGTGGAATAAAGAAACTGAAAACATACATAGATGAACCCTGAACACATTACACTCCTTTTTTTGGGCAGTCGTGTAAATGGGGCGGGCTCAGCCGTGTTTGAGCCGTAGTGTTTTACGTGAAAACGTTACGATCTCCGATTCCTTTACGGGACGGCTATAAGTTCGACAGGTAGTTTTGATGAGGGAAAATAGACGATCGTTCATTTCATATTCCGCTCTAACGTATTGCTCTGTCTCGTTTGGTTGAACTAATATCCAATTTTAGTTTACTAAGAAACAGATTCTGAAAAATTGTTGTAAAATGTTGTTTTTCAAATTTGAAAATTTATAAGATTTCGGTTATTGTTGTTCGGTAATTGTTGTTGAAACCGATATCGTTTAAGGTTTAGGTAGAGCCTTTTGATCCAAGACCGCCATGCAAGTATGCGTACCCCTATCTTTCCGTCTCGCTCTTTTTCGCCTGCCACACCCAGAGCTTGCGTCTGCTAATTCAGTAACCTATTAGCTAGACTCTCACACATGTAAGTTTTCTGGATTTTGTCAATTCATTGCTATTGGTTCATTACTTGCCGAGTTATCGCGTTAGGAAATTAGAGAGATTTTCGTCGCATAATTTTTTTTAACCTGGCTATCAAACCGATTTTGTATCAAGCCGAACTTACGAGTACTTTCATTTTCACTTTGGAAACCTGACAAGTACGAGTTTGAGTCATTACATTTTTCCATTACATTTTAGTCGTGTCCAATTGACGGCTAAAGTCCGCTCTTGGACGTGTCCAAATAATTGGGTTAGGTAGTAAGTCTCGTTACTACTCTTTACTGAACATACATAGGTAGTCAAGAATTAACTACTAGATTATCAAACTATAAATATAAATAGTCAAAATAGAAGCCTAATATTTGAAGTAGTTAGTAATTCGAAAAGATACGTAGTAAAATTATTCATCGTAATATTTAAATTGCCAGTAAAATGTTAAGTAATCAAATTAAAGCTACGTTATGCATTTTAAACTAAAAGTACAGATATAAGACCATATAAAATAATCAGACAATAGGGCTCTACTTTTTTAAGTAATTTAAATTGGCACAATATTTGAAAAATCATGGCCCTCAAATTCGGCCAGATATTTCGGCCAGACTCGATCGCCGGGGGTTCCGTATGTTAGTAAGAAAGGGGTTCTTGCTATGAAACATTTTCACACACATTGAGTAGAGTCAGTGGTTTTAAACCGATGCGCCGCGAGTATCTCATTGTGTTACTCTTTATCTGGCGAAGAAACGCAACGTTTACATTTGTGGACTTACTCAGCAATGAAACTTGATGCTGAAAGTTGGCTTTCGTAACGAATTTGTTTGAGCCACTTAATACATTAAATGCAAGTATGCAGGGGCGAAATGAAAATATGCTAACATCATATGACATACACAAAATGCTAACATCCGACTGCTAACAAAACACCGACTCCGAAATGTTTTATAAGTGCACCAGCCATGTCATGGTGATGCTTCGAACGGGCTATCGTAATTGAATGCGTGTACACAATTTTGTGGCTGTGCTGTTTTCCGTTGAGTAGTTCCCTCGTTGGAAGCCAACCCTAAGTGTCGCAGTTCTCTAATGGGAGCTAATGGGCCCATGATGAGGTGGCCACGATGACCCATGTGTTCAGGGTCGGTCACACTCACGGGTCAACACCCATCCGATGGCCTCCACGCATGGTGTGCGAGCCTGGGTAGGACACTGGGTCAACCAGTCTCCCCTGGGAATAAAACCTCTGGCGCTCCTGGACGGTCTGCGCACCGAGCGGCGCAAGCCAATCGACTGTGCTCTCCGACTAACAATCGGGGGAGTCTGGGAACTGTATTGTTTCCTATAGAGCGGGGGTGGTTGTCTACCTTAGGGCGACTGCTCTTCAAATGACCATTGGCCATCCGATCCCGGTTCAGAGTCGGGCAAAGGACGCCTTGGTCCGCGATAGATTCGGTGCACACCGTTTCACCGCTTCGTAAGGGAGAGGACCGCGCAAGCGACCTCGAACTCGGAACCAATCGAGAGACCGGAGAAATCTGGTCACAATTGGAAGCAAGGGCGCGAGGGTCGGCCCGCCAGGTAACACTGGCTATCTCGCGGTAAGGCGTTGGCTTCTTGCGGGTTGTGACGTAGCTGGACGTTGGATTTGTTTCTGTCCAAAGTCTTCTACGTTCACTGCAGGGCGACAGAACAAGAAAATCGTTAAAACGTCCTGTGGTGACGGGCTCGCCCGTTGTAGTTGACACCGCAAGTTGTCGCAGTTCTCTCTTGGTGAAACTTAGAACGGACTGTCGTAATGCATATACAAAATTTCGTGGCTCTGCTGTTGACCGTTAATGAGTCCCCTGGTCGGGAGCCAATCCTGGGTACAGCAGCCATGTCATGGTGAAACTTAGAACGGGCTATCATAACTGAATAAGTATACAAAATTTTGTGTGGAGCCCTATTAGTAGTTTCTCAAATCTTTCTGAGCATCCCATGCGGTGGTTCTGATCGTAAGAGGCGCGAGCACCTGCTTATTGTCTGTCGCAACACGTAGCTTTTCGTAGCCGCCGCTGCGGACGTGGCAGTTGTGTTGAGCTGCTACCGCGACGCGTTTCCGCCGTCATCATATACCTACGTCGCTGGAGGAAGGAAGCAAAGCGGCAAACACAGCTAACCTGCCCGCATCTAGCACCGAACCATAGATTAATATACAGTGGTGCGTATGCCTAAAGATATGACACGAACGGGAATTCATCCTATCGACGCACCCCTCCCATCTTCGCGTTGAGAGGAGCAAAACGTAAGATTGCACGAGTCTTCTCAAGTGAAAGCATATTTTACTGGTATTTATTTATTTAATCATGATCTCAAATTCCGGCTATAATGGCAACTATTCGACCCTTTGATGTTTCTACTCTTTATTATGAAATTTCACAATGGGCGGGTTCATTATCATATAACAATCTCTTACAACCAACCCTGCTAAGAAGTGTTTATATGTATGTATGCGTGCAACATGTGTGTGTCTTGTTATTGCATTCGTTCGTCAGAATTGAAATGCAATTCCGTTAATTTTATTCCAACGGAAAATGGTGACCCAGCTGGGAATCGAACCCGGAACCTTACAATGTAAGACCAGGTGACCTAACCACTATGTCCCCGCAGATGTCACAGAGGCCTCTTTGGTTTACTTATTGCAAGTCATAATATTCGCCTTAGGAAAATATTTTTGCTACGAGATATCATTCCGTTATGTCGTTTTCTCCAAAATATAGAGAAAGTCTGAACATATTTTCCCTGTGCGAAAATTGATATAGTATTGATCTAGATAACTTGATCATTACTTGTTATTTGCGTATGCATGAAAACGTATATTTAGACACAAGAATGTAAAAAGATGAAAATATATTTTTTATTTGTTTAGGTAATTAAACAGCAGTTGCATAAAACATTCTAAATAATTAACCCTAGAGTAGTCGCACTTTTCCGTGAAACGTCAGTGATCGCGTGGGGATCATTTTGCCGCCCATACTTAGAATGATTTTCTTTTGCAAATAATAGTTAAATAAATTTACAATGACTTTATAAGCATAGAATAAAACATAATTTATCAGAAAAAGTAACATTTATTAAAGTTTTACACTAAGTATTCGAAAACAAATGCTTTAGGAAATCTTAGTTATCATTTCTCGAATTTTAACAACGTCTTTATCTTAACCTGCATAAAAAAAAGAAAAATTAAACCTAATAAAACTAAATGCTTTCATCATCTACGACATGTATTTCAGCAAAACAGTCCTGTCACACGTACATACAATGTTCGTTGTACAGTAACTTTGCGCATCTATTGCACCCTTTTTTCCCCTTCTATTTTTCTTGGACGAACATACTGCGCAAATACCTTCTATACCTGAGGGTATATTTTGACGTTCCGTTGGCACAAATCGGGCGATTTGGTTTCGCAGCTGCTCTAGTTAGAGCAACTTGTTTCAAAAAGATTCGTTGTAATAATAAGTGGTCAATGTTTTGTTTGTATATTATTTGACTAGTTATAAACGAATTTGACCAATAAATCTTATGCACCAGTTTCTTCGGAGTCTGACTCCTCTTCCAACCACGCAAGTATTTGTGCATCTTGTTTATTCATTTTGTATACTTCAAGCGTTTACTTTAAAAATAGATACAACATAAACTAAGCGAAACAAAAATAAAATAAAGCGCCCAATAATTAATCAATACAAACTTAATATCAATATTATTACGATATTTACATCAAAACAACATTATACTCAATGAAAATTATTATTATTTCAACTACAGTAAAAAACCAGACACTAATTTTACTTACGTGAGTAGTCGCGCAGTGAGCATTTGCCGCCAAACGTGACACACCGAAAACAACCGTTGTCTCCTGTAGTCACCAGCACACTGAATTTCGTCTACTTTATAAAACGAGGAGGAGAGGTACGAGGTGGCAGCAACTAGGACGCTTGACCTTGACAAATGCATCGTGTACAAAATAACACGTTTTTTGACGCGGGCGGCAAAATGCTCATAGCGCGAGCACTCTAGGGTTAACAAAAGCCGCGTAAACACAGCGGATTGCCATAGGTATCATACGAAAATCCGTACATGATATTAATTATGAACTATATACTAATATTTATTTGTTTTTTTTTAAGATGGGTGGGGATGGGAGCTGAGAAATAAAAGAAAATGTGTTTGTGTAGTAGTTTGGGAGTATGGGAAATCGTACGAATGCTTAATGTAGATAATGGATGTAATTTAACTGTGATGAAAATTAGAAATTTGTAATTATGTATGTATTTTTTATCAATATAGAGTTTATTAACCCTTGTCTAAACTGGCGGATAATTGACCGGACTGCGTGGCGTAAAGGCGTGACACATCTCTTGTATTAACAGTATCTTTTCTCTAATCTTTGGTCTAACTGGGGTGGGGAGTGCGGGTTCCGATTGCCCCGACGGATTATCGTTAAAGCGTGGAAGCGGTTGCGTTTGAGTTATGCGAGGTATCGCCCGCCTCTTGCTCGGCTTTAATTAAGCACAAACTAGGTTTAAGTGTACTATTAATGGGTTTAGTTAGACCTTTCATATATACAGAGATTCGTCACGATAGTTCATGAAAGTTATAATAATAATAATATTATCATTTACTCATATTGATAGTGGTTATTACAAGGCAAGTAATAATAACGCTAAGCCAAATGGATTGAAATACTATCAAAAGGCACAAAAATACTATCGTTTTACTTAAAAATAAATAAACCCTCAGCAAGTTATGTCACGCTTGTATTCATTGGCGGTTTTATAGGGGGCGCCCGCCCCCCCCCCCCTCCCCCCCCCCCAAATGTTTGTCTAAGCACTGGATAGAATGAGCTTTTTGAACCTCTCTAGTTGAGTCGTCATTTGTTTGAATGTGTTTGAACTCGCCACCCCTCCCCCCCCCCAAATCCTAGATCAGCTTTTGCTTGTATGTGATGATCACGCTGTATGTACATATGTGGTTAAAATAGAATTGTCCTTATTATTGTGAGCGTGTTGTTGTTTTATTTTATTTGGAAATCTTACAGCACGAGCGTTTCAACTTAATGTGCTGTTGGGGACTGGGATGGCTGAGGTGCTGGGACCGACGTTCGTAGAAAACGCGTTTTTTTCGTTAGCGTACATACCTATATTATTACTGTCGAATAGCACCAGGCGAGTGATGTCACGGCACTAATGTCTGTTAGGGAGACCGAACGCCGATCCCCGCAACTTAGCCACCGCTTACATTTAGCTCAGTCCCCAACTGTAAATAATTAAATATAGTTGAACATAAGGCCGATGACTTGTTTCCACATACGAAAGGTCTTTAGGAATTGTGACAACTATTTATGAGTTGAAATTACAAATTTCATAAACATTGCCAAGAATTTGACGGAGAGACCCACTTTATTTAGGGTTGTGGTTTCAGCGTACCTTTGGTAGCCACGAAGACTGAATGTGAATATTTTCGTGCAGTGATTTTGTATGATTTTAACCGCCCTATCTATACGAACGAACGTGATACGCCCGCTGTATTATCGCCCAAACGCAACAAACCCGTACGTTCAAGTACAGAATAAAGACCGAAACCCATAAAGCGTACGTGATTCGTCAAATTGCTTCCACGGTTCCAAATATAAAAAATGGTTATAAATGGGTATATTGTGTAAAAAAGTTTTCTGGTATAGGTATTGTAAACAAGTATTGTTATTAAGAAATCTAATGAAAAAAAAACAACGATCTTTTACCTACTTTTTGAATAATAACACAAAGGTAGGGCGGTTAAAGTCGACTGTCGAAATTAACTATCGAAACCTGTTGGATTAGCATTTAGAAATCTGGCCTCTTCCCGAGCAACAGTTTTCATTGGTTATCCTAATTCGGACGAGAACAATCTTTATTAAAATATAACGAGAAAAGGTGGACCGGCGATTTCAGTCACTGCAAACACCATCGAAGCTGTGAAAAAATAGTGTTCGAAGATTCAACATCTACATTAATGAAATACTGCATCAACACCTCCGCGTCACAAAGCTTTGTTCTCGATAGGCCCCACATTCGCGCATGCAAATCAAAAACAGGCTCGTTAAAAGTGATGCATAGAATAGATCACTGTATTTGAGAATGGGAAAGCCGCAATATGTCTGATGCTGTCACGGGAGATGAGATCTGGGTCTATCAATATGATACCCAGAAAACAAGCTGCTGAGCGTTTCCAAACGATGATCCTCCAAGAAAGTCATGACGCAGCGGGATGAAGAAAATTTGTCAATTGATTTCAATTGATTTGACAAAACAAATTGACAAATTTACCTATTCGCTAAGTTTCCTAAGTGAAATAATGTTATTAATTAATTTCTCATTTATTAATAACGTTATTTTACTGGCTTACCTGTAATATCTAACTCATATCAAATATTAATTCATATAAATCCACATATAGAATAAAAAAGTTTATAATTTAAAATCTTTGTATTATTTTATTCATGCCCTCAATATTATATTAGGAAATATATTCATGCATTGTGTAATAGCTTTTTTTTGATAAAGCTTTTCTTACGAAGGTGTAGATATTTTTTCTGCAAGTGGCCATGTGGCGACAGTTTCATTAGAAGATCGTGAAACAATCGATGCCAAGTGGTATAGTGAAGTTTGCTTGCCATTTTTCTTTGATAAGTTGAATTTACTACGTCCACGGTCTAGATTGAGAGGGCTCCTTTTGTACCATGGAAATGCGTCATTTGACAAAGCCATTCTCACCAACTTGGGTTGTCGACTACAGCAGGCGAGCCCGTCACCTCAGGAAGTTTTAACGATTAGTCGTTCTATCTCCCTGGAGTGAGCCCAGAAGACTTGAGGACAGAACAGTCCACCATCTAGCTACGTCACAAGCCGTAAGAGGCCAACGCCTTAATCGCGAGATAGCCAGGAGTGTTACCCGGCGGGCCTACACTCACGCCCTTACTTCCAATTGTGACCAGATTACTCCAGTCTCGATTGGTTACGAGTTCGAGGTCGCTTGCGCGGTCCTCTCCCTTACGAAGGGGTGAAACGGTGTTTACCGAATCTATCGCGGACCACAGCATCATTTGCCCGGCCATTCTCATTGCAGCAGCCATTCTCACCAATGATTTATTGAAGACTACAGAAATTGAAGAGCTATCTCATCCGCCTTAAAGCCCCGATTCAGCTATGTGTGACTTCTTCCTCTTCCCGAAGTTAAATTGAAGGTTTGGAAATATAAAAGGCTGATTTGAAAGTAAGAAGAATATTGCGAGCGAAATTCTAGCAGCAACTTGGGTGAATCATCTTGCTCTCCCCACTCCTGCAAAAATGAGTAAAACACTATAAATAGTGGTGGTGGTGCGCGCGAACTTTGAAAATCCGTCTTGCACACAACACTCACTGTATCCTGTCTTACGTGAGTGAGTGAGTGTGCAAGACGGATTTTTAAAGTTCGCGCGCTCCGAGCCCGGCCTCCCACCACCATTATAACCTACGCAGTAGCGGAAGCGGTATGCGGCCTACTTGCAAAACGAAGGATTGACAGCTCTTCAGTCTACCCTAGACAACGGCGGCTGCAACGTCGCCGAAACGTCGGGTGCTACAAATTTCACGCGGTAAATTCGTTTTCTATCCTATTTATAATGTCAAACAACCGCGATAGTCTTCGATTTTATATGAGTAAAACACATTAGTTTTTCTCAAGGATTAGCATATATAACGTTCATCGTCTTAAATACCAAATTAATATTAATTTAAAAAATAAATAAAACGTTTATTAAACATTGTGTTTAATTGGTCCATGCCCACTCGAACATAATTATGCTATTTTTTCGCGTCTGACAGCCTTCAGTTCTAATTTCAAATTATTTGATTTCACTAGTGAAGTAAAGTAATCTGAATTTTGAATAATCAAATGACATAGTTTATTTCACTACTGAAATAAATTTCTTTTTAACTCTGGCGGCATTTATTAAATATTTAGCTTACTTGTAGTAGTGGTTATACAGAAATATTATTATCAGACTTTAGTGTTGTAAAAATGGGTAATTTGATCTTCCATCTCTCGTAACCTAACACGTCTGCCAGACAGTTATTCGTTTATTTTTATGTTACAAACTTAATTAAACTTATATTACACCGCTGGAATGGCGTTAAAACCCCGTAACTCCAGCAATATAACGCAGTAAGGCCACTCTCTGACTTGTCGGTGTGGTATCTGTGTGCGGCATTTGCTGCTTTACCGAAAGATTGTCGATGTCGCCTTCGATGTCTCACTTGTTCGGAATAAACAATATTAAAATAATCTACAAATACAGACACTCCAGGGCACGCAAGACTATCGAGTGTGTATTCGGGATGATGACTCAAAAGTTTTAAGAGCTTTTTAACTCCGGCGGCATAGGGGCTAGGTCGCCTGATCTTACATTGTAAAACTCCAGGTTCGAAACCCGGCTGGGTGACCATTTTCCGTTGAGATAAAATTACCGCAATAGCATTTTCAATGCTATCGATCGAATACAAGACACATATCACACGCTCATATACATATAAAAATCACTGAATTTTAGCCGGTCTGGTCTAATCACTAATGGCATCTCTTTATACTGTGCTGGTGGTATTACACACTTTACAAAGATTTGACGACGATGTGATAAAGCAGCGAAGAATACATTTTATTTGTGTTTGCCTAATTTTATTTTGATTAAAATAAATAATGTAAACCAATGGGAAATTCTTGTGACGTACCCGCTCGTCGAAATCTTTTGACTCATCGCCATAAATTTAAAAAACTTGAATCACACATGTTGTATCTACGTTTAGACAGGGCTGTATAGCCAGTGTATGGTATAATAAAATATCATTTTATAGATTACATATATCCAAGTATCCTTATAGCGATTGAGTTTAGTGGTAAACGTGAATTTCTGTTTTTTTGTTAAAACTTAATAAAATCAATAACAGTTTTTGGTATATATTCGGTTTCCTTCGAAACTTGTTAGTTTGCTTTTGCCATTTTTCTTAGAACTTCGTTAACACGAAAAATACGCATTCCAAAATTTAAAAAATTAATATGAGTACACTAAGATAGAGTAGCGTAATGATCAGTGGTCGTCGTTATGACGAAAAACTATTATTTTCGCAATAACAGAAGGTGAAGCTTTTAATTCCACAGCATAGAAAGGTAATTCAAAATGTGTCCAGAGTATAGAAGATTTTACAATAATAAATAATTGGAGTAAAAAAATATGAAACCCTGAAGACGCTTAATGTTGTTTCTTTAAAATGTTTGAAAGGTTTAAGATATTGGGTCAGATTGCCGTAAGGTTTTAGATATACGAGGGTCTTCCAGCGTAACAAAATAATCTAAAAACAAGGGTGTACGCTTCTGAAGGATTTCATTTACTTTTACTCCAACAAATTTATATATCAAAATCTTCTACAGGCATTCTGGTCAAATTGTAAATTTGGCTGTTACTGTCAATTAAAAAAAACCTTTTTTACTGCGAATATAATAGTTTTTTCGAGAAAATAACTGTCATTTATCATTACGCCACTTTTTTTTAGTTAGCTTTTTTCAGAATTTTAGAATGCGTATTTTCTCGCGGAGACGAAGTTTTAAGTAAATATGGCAGAATTGAGCCCCAGTCACAGTGATACGGCCTGGTTGTATAGTGGTTAGGTCGCTTGATCTTACATTGTAAGGTCCCGTGTTCGATTCCCAGCTGGGTCGCCATTTTCCGTTGTAATAACATTTTAATTCTGTCGATCGAAAGTAATAACAAGACACACAATTACACACATGTTACACGCATACATACATATAAATACTTCATAGTAGGGTTGGTTGAAGAGATTGTCGTATGATAATAAACCCGCCATTTTGAAAATTCACAACAACAAATAGAAACAAACATCTTAAACATGATTTCAGCCGAAGTAAATCGAGTTCAGCCGAGTTCACTTCCAAATTCTGATAATAACCAAAATAATGTCATTACGTACCAATGAATAACTCGATAAAACCTATATTTAACCCATACAATCCTTCCTCTGTGTGCGATATGACACCGACCTATGTATGTAAAACCGCGGTGCGCCGAGTTTACAATTCATTTACTTTCGCAATAAGCCGACTAACTCGTAACAGAATTTGCGCGGGCTGCGGTTTTTATAATTTAAACGCTGCGGCGAGGGCGGTAACCGCATTCTACATCATGAGCTACTGTACCATCACTCAGCTGACTGAATAAAAGCCCGCAAGATTCCCGCTTAAACACGCTGTTCGCTTGTTTAACGTAGGTTTTACGATGAGTTTGGTTTTGGGATAGTTACGATGTCTACTGCGATGCTTGAAAAATTTTCATTTATAAGAAATTTCATGTCATAAGAAATGCGTCTGTGCGATGTACATAATTCTCTAGGAGAAATGACTTCTTCTTTTTCCAAAATTTCTAATTTGTGAGTACAACAACAGCTTTGGCTTTGGGTTAAGGATTGGTACCACGTAAACCCGAAAAATACCCCACTGATAAAAATATAACGATGTAATACACGGAAATACGCATGTTTCAACAACAATTATGTATATAACTCGGACTGTGGTTCATACGTATGAATTAACATGACGCTGGCATCATGTTATTCAATGCAAGGAACACAATAGTCAACTATCTGTAACTTATTTTAAGCTTCTAGGGTTTATAATGGGGCAATCCAAGCACTTCAATAACATTCGGATTATACGTACGTAGTACAACTCGATAGTTTAAAGTGGCATGGAAACGAATGCAGAGCTATTTGGAATTCGTATGAAGATTAAATCTATGTCCTTGCTGCAATTGGTACATAAGTGTTTTTGAGATTTTTATACTTTAAGCAGTACGGATATAATCCATGTTTGTATTTGACTGTATTTATCACAGGCATGGTTGGCTAAAATTATCTCTGTCTCAGGAGAGAAATTCTGACCATGTTCTATGTATTTACTTTGATTCAGCGTAAAACTGATAACCATAGCTTGCTAGAAGTCGCCACTGAGTAAGGATAGAAAATTTAAACAGTTTAATTGAAAACCACACGAACAACAGAATCTCCAGTATATCAATGGGAATAAAATGAAAAAAAAACATCAACAGGAAAATCTAAATCGTATTTTCCCACAATCATCTATTATATGACCAAGCGGCGCGGTATGCAGTTTAGAATTGGCTTCTAGGATCCGCAAAATTGGCTTAAATTTTTCTCGCTTGCAGAATTCTGTCCGTAGATAAATTAATAAAATACTACACAATGTTAGTCCCAAATCTATCTACAAGTAGGTTAGGTACCCTACCTGCAGATAGATTTTGAAGGCGTGTCAAGCAGTATTTATGTTGGGAAAGGTCTAGTCCTATTTTCATAAATAGCGTCTCGTCAGATTAATATTAAAAGCTGTTTTGTAAGCAAACTCAAACTTAGAAGGTAAGGATTAACATTATAGCGTTTGCGGAATAATTCATCATTACTCAATGTGAAAATGCTACCGAATCTCGCAGATTTTAAACACAACTTTTAACACGCACTATATATAACATATTATTCTCAGAAGTTTTGGAAAAAAAGAGATGGCACAAGAGATGGTGAAAACACAATTTGCTCGTATATATCCATTTTTTTTTTGCTGCTGTTTTAAGAGCTGTCTCCAAAAAGTATCTCTAGCGTTCACTTATTTTATTTTAACTATCCAAATCAGTAACAGATTTTGACAAAAAAAAAAGAGTTTAAATAATGATATTTTACAACATTTTTTTGCGAAGCAAATTAGATTACATTTCTGTGGATTTTATCACCCCACTAGATTTTATGTCTGTTCTGAGGTGAGGAGGTTCCTTTTTTCATTCATTCAAATGAACTCATTTCATCATTCATGAAATCAATGAAATCATTTCATTCCTTCATTCATTCTAATGAATAACTAACCAACCGACTAATATTAAATATATTAATAAGTAAAGAGATAACGGATTTTGTCACCCTACTAGATGTTATGTCAGGTTCTTTGGTATTCAGCTTGCAACATAGTGAATTCACTTTCGTATATTTTTTCTTTCATTCATTCAAATCGCTTATTAATTCTTAAAAACTAAACGATATTTATTTAAATGAATTACTAACTAACCTACTTTTATTAAATAAATAAATAAAGAAAAAAGTAAAGAAACAATAAATAAGTACAGAAACAAATAAATTGCCCAATAAATATAATATATTAAAAATGGTTATGCACATATAGCTCATTATTACTCGTAATAAAAAGTAATATAGTATTTTTGGTTTTCGTTTATATTCATTATCTTCTACTTGCGGCAGGTACATTTACATACAGCGTCGCACTAAGGGTGCGTATCCACTCTGAAATTAATGATGTAGTTTAATATTATAATTATTCTAATAAACCGCATAGACCTACTTCTTCTAATTATTGAATATTCTAATATTTCGACGAGTGACAATCGATAAGAGTCCTCTCGCGAAAGCACCTTACATGCTGATGCATCTATTCTGAAATGTTAGAAGCTGCAATACACTATGTAAGAACTGATATGCATGCTTATGCTATCTGGTTTACCATTTACAGTTGATTATTCTAAGAGTTAGAATGGAAATATAGTCAGATGCCAAATGAGGTCACGGGTCAAAAATGCTGGTTCGAAAAAAGACGACTTGAAAAACGCATCTGTAGAATCACACTGTGAGCAACGGTGACATCAGAAGTGGAATCCGCGATCTCACCTCGAACCGGATCGTCAGGGTCGCCAGGCTCCTGTTTACCGTTTCTATAATCTTCTACTATTAGCTGTTTCCTTATCGCGCTGTTTACTTGAAAATACTATACGGGCACGAGGTTTATTATAACCGATTCAAAGCCAGCACATCACAGCATCACAATATTGCGCATCAGAAAAAAATACTCTATTGTTTCTCAGAAATATATAATAGTATAAAGTATAATAGTAAAAAGAAGTTTTAAAAACAAGCTTTTATTAACTGCTCTGAAAAGGAGAAAGAACGGGCTACCATAATTGAATGCGAATACAAAATTGTGTGTATGTGTTGTTGACCGTTGAGAAGTCTCCTCGTCGGGAGCCAACCCTGGGTGCAATTGCCATGTCATGGCCAATTTAGAACGGGCTATCATAATTGAATGCTTATACAAAATGTTGTGTCTGTGCTGTTGTCCGTGGAAGAGTAGCCTCGTCGGGCGCCAATCCTGGGTGTAGAATCAGGTTAGTTTGGGAGTTAATGGGCCCTTGCTGAGTTGGCCACGAAGACCCATTCTGTTCAGGGTTGGTCACACTCACGGGTCAACACCTATATGACGGCCTCCACGCATGAAGTGCGAGCCTGGGTAGGACTCTGGCCTTATGGTCAGTTTCTCCCGGGAATCAAACTTCTGGCGCTCCTGGACGCTCCTGGCAGGCCTGGCGCGCCAATCGACTGTGCACTCTGACTAACAGTCGGGGGAGTCTGGAAGCAGTACTGTTTCCTATAGAGCTGGGGTGGTTGCGGACCTTACGGCGACTGCTCTTGAAACGAACATCGGCTACCCGATCCTGGGTGAACAGCCGGGCAAAGGACGCTGTGGTCCGCGATAGATTCGGTAAACACTGTTTCACCGCTTCGTAAGGGAGAGGACCGCACAAGCGACCTCGAACTCGTAACCAATCGAGAGACCGGAGTAATCTGGTCACAATTGGAAGTAAGGGCGTGAGTGTCGGCCCGCCAGGTAACATTCCTGGCTATCTCGCGGATAAGGCGTTGGCCTCTTACGGGCTTGTGGCGTAGCTAGACGGTGGACTGTTTCGTCCCCAAGTCTTCTACGTTCACTTCCAGGGAGATAGAACGACTAATCGTTAAAACTTACTAAGGTGACGGGCTCGCCCGCTGTAGTCGACAACCCAAGTTGTAGAATCAGGTAATGCTTACCATAAAAAATGCATTGTCATGCGTTGCATTGTCAAAACATGTAAAATTTCAACTTCATAGGATAAGAGGAAGTGGTTCTAATTCAGCTTGTAAGATTTGACCTAAACAAACTGACAAACATTGTACGATAAGTAAAAGCTTATAAAAGCTCGTAAAAGCTTGTAAAAACAGTCAACCTATTCTAAGAGATCGCATCATTCGATCGTATGACTGATCGAAGATTACCACATTTATGCAGATACTTTGATAATAAAAGAACATCAGGTTTTGTTTATTCATTATGCATATAACGTTTAATGTCATGATTAGCGATCTTCTTAATCCGCGAACCATATTTTAAAGCGTTTTATATTCTTATCCAACAAGGAAATTCAATATCTTACGCTGCATCGAGTATTTATTGGTTGAAGTGCATTAATATAATTCTTTGTTAAATAATGTTACATCAATTTCAATGCCTTGGCTGGATCAGTGCTTCTAATTACATCAAATCAGTTGAGTTTATAATTTGTATACTTTAAAAATTATTCAGTGAAGCAGATACTATTTCATTGAATGCTTATCTAAGATTGGTATGTGAAAAAAAACTTTAAAAAGTTCTGGAAATACAAAATGCTTTGCACATTCATGAGATGAGAACCCTGTTGGTAAACTAAGTATCGTCGGTGGTGTCCGGTTTTACCTGCTGGTTGTGGCTACACCCCTTCTCCCATATATGATATTTTTAATGTTGGCGCTTCCATGACTAATTGCCGAGAAACACAACATTTAAAATAAGCCATGCAATTCCCGCCTTATCATGACGTAATGGCAATTTTCTACCCAGCTGGAATGTCAGCCTATACCCGACTGCACCGTCACGGTACATGCTCCTATCCGCTTGGTGGTAAATGTCACGTACCTAATAATAATATAATCATTGTACCGTGCAAAATAGGGTTTTGACTCGGATACATTGCGTGCGTGCGTCACGCGGCAGACCCAAGCGGATGACTTTTATTATACTCCACTATCACTGTCACTATCACTTACCTTTACCCGTGAAGACAGTGGCAGTGGGCTATGCCTTTATCCTCCCAAAACGTCTGCTTTTGGAATGACGACTGAAACAGCAATATACGTTTAAGAATCCCTCACATTTCTAGAAGCGATAAGGAAAAGGGACACAGATAAGTGTGTCGTAATAAATACAAGCTAATCCAAGCGAAAACAATTGAGATAAAAGTGGTGGCAGTATTACGTAATGATGTTGACGTCATTCAGTTTGAATATATCGCGGACCGAGGCACTCTTTGCCCGCCATGGTCACCACATCGGGTGGCCAACGGATCGTTTTAACGATAGATGATGTCAGGTCGACAACTACCGCTGCTGTTATAGGAAATATACATCTCCAAACCCTTCTGCTTATTCACCGAGATGCGGAAGCGTGGCTGACAAAGCCTGGTACACAAAACCGCATAGTTCCGCAAGAGGCATTCCCCCGATTCCGCGATCTACTGATACCAACCGCTCCGACTGCAGGATTTAGGGAGTTAATGGGCCCTTGCTGAGTTGGCCACGAAGACCCATTCTGTTCAGGGTTGGTCACACTCACGGGTCAACACCTATCCGACGGCCTCCACGCATGAAGTGCGAGCCTGGGTAGGACTCTGGCCTTATGGTTAGTTTCCCCTGGGAATCAACCTTATGGCGCTCCTGGACGGTCTGCGCACCGTGCGGTGTAAACCAATCGACTGTGCACTCTGACTAACAGTCGGGGGAGTCTGGAAGCAATACTGTTTCCTATAGAGCGGGGGTGGTTGCGGACCTTACGGCGACTGCTCTTGAAACGACCATCGGCTACCCGATCCTGGGTGAACAGCCGGGCAAAGGACGCTGTGGTCCGCGATAGATTCGGTAAACACCGTTTCACCGCTTCGTACGGGAGAGGACCGCGCAAGCACCTCGAACTCGTAACCAATCGAGAGACTGGAGTAATCTGGTCACAATTGGAAGTAAGGGCGTGAGTGTAAGCCCGCCGGGTAACACTCCTGGCTATCTCGCGAGGCGTTGGCCTCTTACGGGTTTGTGGCGGAGCTAGACGGTGGACTGTTTTGTCCAAGTCTTCTGGGCTCACTTCAGAGAGATAGAACGACTAATCTTTAAAACTTCCTGAGGTGACGGGCTCGCCCGCTGTAGTCGACAACCCTAGTTGCAGGATTACAGCCGTGGCAGAAGCTCACAGTGGCCCCTTTTAGGTTAAGTTCTTCTACGAGGAGGCTACCAGATAGGATTTGAACCGTGAGTTTGGCAAGCCAGATAAGAACGAGTCTACTTGTTTTTCTTTTTTTTCTCCCCCTTTTATATATCTATTCATACATTTTTACTTGTGGAACCTTGTAATTGGCCTTATATACATTTAATTTGTAATAACCGTATACCTAGCTGTAAGATTCCTAAAATTAATAAAATAAAATAAAATAAAATATGTAATCGTTCTTTCGGCATGGACTGAGCGTAGAGACTTGGGGACGAAAACAATCCATAAACTTGTTCCGCCAACATGCCCGTCAGAGACACGCCTTACGCGAGGCACTGAAAAGCACCCAGCGGGCCGCCTCACCTCCTCCAGTCTGATCACAGATCGGAGTCGCTTTCGCGGCCTCTACCATGGCGTCCTTTGCCCGGCTCTGAACTCAAAATCGGGTGGCCAATTGGTCGTTTCCAGAGCGGCTAACATAAGGTGAACAACCATCCCCACTGCTTAGCAAACCCCCGCCCCCCACTTCACCGCGAGGTTCGGTGGCCGGGGCGGTTTCGGGCGCGGTGTCCCCTGGGCGAGGCGCGGGGGCGTTCCCGCCCCTGCCGGTGCCCTCGCGGGTGAGTGGGAGGTCCGGGGGTGGTGGCGAGACCTCGTCGCCCCCCCCCCCCCCCTTCCCCCCCAGCGAGCTGCTGCCCCGGTGTCGCCGCGCTGTGCAGAAGGGGAGGTTGCCATGATGACTCGCGCGAAGAGGAGGCTAAAGAAGAAAACCCCTCCGAAGGCCAAAAGAGCTAACATGGAGTGCAGCGACGAGGACGACGAGAGGGAGACGGACACTGACACTGCGGGCGTCGGGGCGAGGGCCACCGCCCCCCCTCCTACCAGAGCTGTTTGTTCCCGCGCGCCCGCGGTGGCTGTGTCTACTCCGCCACCTGCTAGCGAGGCTAAGTTGGCGGTAAGTGGGGTGGAGGACGCGTTGGCCCGTATGGCGGCCATCACCTGCGAGGGGGATACCCCGACCCGCTGCCGCCTAACGGCAGACCAGAAGATGAGGCTGGCCGGGGAGACAGCGGGCATCCTGGGCCTGGTGTCCAGGCTTGCCTGCGATCTCGCTGCCGCCCACGGGCGGCTCGGGATCGCAGATGAGATCCTGGGGGGGATGAGATCGATGGAGACCTCGGTGAGGGAACTGGTGGCAAGACCAGCCCCCTCGCTGGCCTCCCCCCCGAGCTCGTCCTCGCCCTCTTATGGGGATGCCCTCAAGAGGGGCATCAACCTACAGGTCGCGGGGAACCGGATGAGGGAGGTGCCTCCTAAGAGGCCCTCGGTCATTATTTACCCTGCGATTGAGGATGCCGCAGCCACCTCGGAGTCGACCAAAGCGGCTCTTTTGAAGGCACTTGACCCTGCGGCCGACGGGTTCCGACCGGTCACTGTGAGGAAGGTGGCTCGGGCCGGCGTTCTGGTCCAGACCTCCACTCCGGGGGGTCTGGAAAGAGTGAAGGCCGCGGGCGATAAACTTCGTGGTGCGGGGCTGAAGGCCGTCGAACCGCAGGGTCGATTTCCGCGGATTGTAATCCATGACATTCCGCGGGACCTCAAGGAAGGAGAAATCAAGGAGCTGATTTGGTCGCAGAACCTCGAGGGCCGCTGCTCAGTGGATAAGGCAACTGCGCTAGGCTCGACCCGCCGGGCGTTCGCGTTCGGCCAGAGGGACGGCCCTGTCGTCCAAAGTGTTTGGATCGTGCACCCGGCGGTGCGAGCGGTGCTTGTGGCGGAGGGGAGAGTGTTCCTGGACTGGGACTCTTGCAGAGTGCGTGACTACATCGGGGCGGTAAGGTGTTTCCGCTGCCACAATTTCGGGCACACCCAGGGGAAGTGCTCGCAGGAGGTAGTCTGCGGACATTGCGCCGGCAAGGGACACGAGAGGTCGGCTTGCCCTGCTAAGGAGGCACCCCCCCAAGTGTGCCACATGCTCGGGTCTGCGAAAGGAAGCAGCTCACGTGACGGGCTCGTCGGGCTGTCCGGCCTATCAGCGCGCGGTGGACAGGGAGATAGCCACCACGAACTATGGCGGGGCATAGTCCCCAACTAATGATAAGTTGCGCGCAACTGAATCTTCAGAGAAGCAGGGCTGTAACTGCCGAATTCGGTCGCACGCTTGAGACGATGGGTATTGGAGTGGCGTTTGTGCAGGAGCAGTTCACGTTCCTCGGTAAAACCCGGGGTATTGACGGGCGGTGCGTTGTGCTCGAGAAGGGGCACCGACCCATGGCAGGGATCGCGGTGAGTTCGTCTCTCCCGCCTCCCCTGTTCCTGGATCGGCTCTCCAGTGAGCACCTCGCCTGCGCGTCCATAGTTATCAACGATGTGGACTGCTACTTCATCAGCGTCTACTTCCAGTTTGGCGAGGCTGTGGACGCCTACATTGCTGAACTCGCCGCGGCCCTTGACGCTCTTCGGGGTCGGCCGGTAGTGGTAGCGGGCGATTTTAATGCCCGCTCCCCGTCCTGGCACGACGACGGCAACCTGGACCGCCTGGACAGGGTCGCGAAGGGAAGAGCCGAGGCTGTCGAGGAGCTGATAGCGACCTATGGGTTGCATATTGTCAACTCCCCCGGGCAGCCCCGGACCTTCTGTGGCCCCGGCGGGTCCAGCAATGTGGATTTGACGCTGTGCTCCCCTGGATTCGCCCGGGAGATGATGAACTGGACCGTCCACGAATCGTCGTCTTCCTCAGACCATAGACTAGTTACCTTCGACATTGGCCGCCGTGTGAATCCCCCGTCCCCCTCGGAATGGGCGTACCGCACCTCGGATGTGGACTGGGACCGCTTTGGGGAGTCCCTCTGTGAGAGGCTCTCCCGGTTCCCGTCCCCTCACTCCAATTCGGCCGAGACACTTAGTGTTGCACTTCATGAGGCAGTTGCCTCGGCCTGCGAGTCGGTCCTCGGTCGGAGGAGGCCCTGCGGAGGCTTTACGGCACCGTGGTGGTCTCCGGAAATATCCGACCTTCGCAGGTGCTTCCGGCAAGCGTACCGCCGCATGGGGGAAGTCCGCAGGGGTTCTCTTCCCCCTGAGCGTGTGGAGGTACTTCGGGAGTCCCTGAGATCGGCTCGGAGCGTCTACCACGCCGCCATTAGGCGTGCCAAGACTGATTCCTGGCGTACATGGGTTAGCGAAGTTGGGAATGCAAACCCATGGGACATGAAGAACGTCATCGACAAAGGTGCCAAGCGGGGTGGGAACTACCTCTCTAGCATTGTCGAGGGTACTTCCGCCCCGCTTGACACCGAAGGCACTCTTTCAGTTCTCCTCGGTTCTTTGTGTCCATCGGATCGGAATGACAATGACGATCCCCACCACGCGCAGCTGCGGCGGCTTATTGCCGTAGACTCGCGCGTACCTGATCTGTCAGAGGTAACAGCGGACGAGGTCGGCACCATCATCGGGTCGCTATCGCGCAGAAAGGCACCGGGGATAGACAACCTTACGTCTGATATAGTGAAGCGGGTGTGGGAATTCGCAAGATGGGAGGTGACTGTCCTGATGCAGAAATGCATTAGGGACGGTCATTTCCCATTATGCTGGAAGGCTGGCCTCCTGCGGGTGATTCCCAAAGGTAACGACAAGCCGCGCTCGGATCCGAAAGCGTACAGGCCCATCACGCTCCTTCCCATAATGGGTAAGGTGCTCGAAGTGCTTGTGCGCGAACGGCTGGAAAGGACTCTCTCCCCAGAACGAGCGTCAGTTTGGCTTTACCCGAGGGAAAAGCACGGAGGACGCCATCCTGTTTGCGAAGAACTGGGTCCGCAACTATGACGGCCGCTACGTGGTAGGCGTATTTTTGGATATCTCCGGTGCATTCGACAACGCGTGGTGGCCGATGCTCATATGCAAGCTTCGCGCCCGCCTGTGCCCGAACAATTTGTTGAAAGTAGTGAGGAGCTACTTTTCAGACAGATCTGTCACTCTGAGGTACGGCCCGACCAGCGTCACCAAAACCCCGACTATGGGCTGTCCACAGGGGTCAGTGTTGGGTCCTAGCCTTTGGAACATTCTCTTTGATGATTTCCTCGGTCTACCTTACCCGGAGGGGTGCACCGTCAGCGCTTATGCAGACGACGCTCTCCTCCTGGTGGGCGGCAGGAGTCGCGCAGAGGTCGAAAGAAGGGTGGCTGACTCGCTGGACCTGATCCTCGGATGGGGTCAGCGAAACAGACTCACCTTCTCTCCGACGAAAACTCAGGCGCTTCTCCTGAAGGGACATCTTAAGCGGAACCCTGTTATCAGGATGAACGGTCGCCCGGTATCCTTCCCGGCCACCGTTCGATACCTGGGGGTGACGCTTACGGCTTCCCTTTCCTTTCTTTCGCACGCAAAGATTACAGCCGAAAAATCCCGGGATCTATTCTTTGCACTCCGCGGAGTAAGTCGGGCCGACTGGGGAATTCGTTTCCCGGCGGTCATGACTATCTATAAGGGCGTCTTCGTCCCGCGTGCGACTTATGCCGCACGCGCTTGGACGGAGTCTGCTGTTCCTGAGGCGACGCGTGTCGCGCTGCTGCGCGGACAGCGCATCCCTCTCGTGGCCCTGACCGGGGCGTACAGAACGACGTCCACTCTTGCGTTACCCGTCATCGCTGGCGTTTTGCCGATTGACCTGGAAATTCTGGAGCGTGCAGCGTTGTCGCGGTACCGCCGGGGCGAGCCGGTAGTCCTTCATGGCCTATCGATCGACCCGGTGGCGCACCGAGCTGGGGAGTTTGCCCGCCTGATTCGGGTGGAGTCCTTGCGTGTCTGGCAGGCTAGATGGGACGCCGGGGGTACGGGCCGCCTCACCCATTGCTTTTTCCCGTCTGTTGCAGTGCGGATGGCAAATTCGTTTCTGCGGTTCGACCACCATACCACGCAGCTGGTTGGGGGCCACGGAGAGTTCAGAGCCAAACTATTTGACTTTGGACTTGCCGATGACCCCCGGTGCGCCTGTGGGTATGGTCGCCAAACTGCGGAACACGTAATTTGGTTTTGCCCAATTCTAGCGGCTGCACGGGAGAAATTGATGGATGCAGTGGGCGCGTGCGTTGGGCGTTCTCCGATTTGGTACCCGGATTTGGTCAGTTGTAGGAGCTGCTTCCAGTCGTTTGGCGAGTTTGTCGGGCACTGGGTGGCTTCTTGGGAAAGCATGAGGCTTTCGGGATACCCCCCAGGGGGTACCCTCTTCCTTGGTGGCGTGATTCGGCGGCTACTTCCAGCCCGAAGTGCCCGTCTTTGTGTCCGTCTCTTTACCGCCCCGAGGGGCGTTTCGTTCTTTGCAGGATCCAGGGATTCCTCCCCCCGTGGCTGCTCCGAGACCTGCCCACGGACAGTGCGCCTTCACGTTCATTGTTCTGGAGCGTCCTCTACCCCGCTTACCGGCTCCTAAATTTACGATATTGTTGTTTCTTTTCTCGTTAAATTTTGTAATATTTTGTAATTTTTTTATGTTTTTTGTAAATAAGTTTTATTTTTTGAATAAATGGGTTCTCGGGGCGGTACGGGGGGGGGGTGGTTTACCCTATTTCACCCCCTGCGCGTTTTACCCTTCTGGTACGCGCAGGGTTGTCGTAGCACGACATCCCGGGCAGACAAGACGACCCTCGTCGTTATAACTGCCCGGGCGGTGGGCGGGGTTTGCTGCCCTCACCTATCGCCTTGAAACTCTTAACTGCTTAGCAAACCGTATGTCTTTTCCCGACTCCGCCGGTCATTCGCCGGAGTGCACAGTCGTTTGTCTGTCGCCGCACGATGCGCAAACCGCACAGTAGCACCCGAGTCGCCCAAGGGAATCTGATCCACCAGCATGATAACCTGGGACACAGAGTTCTTTCCCGGGGTAAACGTCATTCGAGGAGTCTTTTGGATAGGAGCTGAACCGCGAGTTGAGCCGACCCCAAGAACGAGATAGTGGCAGCAACTGCACGAGAACCATTGTCTACCGGTAAGAGGGCACATTTTGAGTTGTCTACTACAACGGGCGAACCCATCACCCCAGGAAGTTTTAAGGATAGTGATCGTTTTGTCTCCTGTGAAGTGAACGTAGAAGACTTGGGGACGAAACAATCCACTAACTAGCTCCGCCACGGCCCGTCAGAGTCCAACGCCTTACGCGAGACACCGAGAAGCACCCAGCGGGCCGTCTCGCCCCAGACTACCAAACATGGCCGGACTTCACCGGCCTCCCGACTGCTTACAGGTTCGAGGTCGCCTACGCGGTCCTCTTCCTTGTGTTAGCGGTGATTCGGAATCTTCCGAACCTACCGCAGGCCACGCCGGCCATTGCCCGATTGTCGTAGAAGAGCGGCTGTCATAAGGTTAACAACCAACCACCTCCGCTCCATAAGAAACAAAGCCGTTTCCAGACTCTCCGGTTATCAGTCGGAATGCACAGTCGATTGGCTATTGATTGGCCCATTAGGTCCCAAGGTAAGAGGGCACAGTGGCATTCAAGGAAATGGGCAATCAGATAGACTGGCAAGAAAGGGATCGGATGGAATCGCATTCGGGCCTGAACCTATAAAGAAGCTGGCGGAGGCGTATACGAGAACGGCTTTGCGCGAAAGGACGAGAGAATGGGTGTAGGATAACTGGCAAAATGCAGACAAGCAAGATGGCAAAAATGCAAAGAGCTAAATTTGTAATGGGGAATATGAAAACTATCTTGCTCTTTTTTATTCGTTGTTATCATTATTTAATTTCGCTTTTTAATTATAAAATTTTATATTTATGATTAAAACTGCTATGTCTGTTTTATATTTTGACAATTTAAACTTGCGTTCACTGTTAACATTAGGGTTGATAGTCTGCCGGTCGTCGCATCGTCATTATTGTGAGCGGGCTGCGGTAGAGGGCGATTTGCGTAACTAAATGTGGCGTAACGTTAGACAAACGCCATACTCCATGATTTCGAATGGTCCCTGAGCACCGCATAAAAGGATGAAGGTTGCCGGCGTGTGTGAAGTTGGCATGACCCAAAACAAAATTTATATTTATTTGGGTTATCGTTGCCTACATCAGCAGTACGCAACTATAGAGGTTGCAAACCATGATGGGGTTACAAACCCAAATCGTGATAATGTGTTCGCCGAAACAGTAATAAGTCTTAAACACATTTACAAAATGCCATCGCAGGTATCGCAGGGGTAGTTTATATAGACAAATTGTGAACTACTCCCACAATGTGTTATATGTTTGCGAGACATTAGCAAGTGAGAGAGCATGACGCTAATTAAAACGAAAGATTTAGTAAACTAAGCTTCTTACAGTAAAAAATATAAATGTGATTTTCAAAGGTGAATCAAGGATTTGGACATATTTAAAATGTGTTTAAAGGAACATCGTTTGCAAATGGCAGTTCAAAATAAGCAGATTTGAATTTGACCTCTTTTGAAAATTACATCCTGTTATGGGTTTTATCATATGCTTTTAATTAAGAAAATAATATGTTTCCAAATTCTTTCATAGAATTATACTTTCTAAGTATTGCTAAAACGATTTTTTTAAGTTTCTTGGATTGTCGTCTGGAGCGAGGTGTTTAGGTAAAAAATACTGCAAAATACAAGTTTCTCGTAAAGCTCCTAGATTTTAGTTTTCCTCAGTGTTGTAAATCTTTATGAAAAAAATTAAAATAGCTATTCACCACCACTAGTACGGATTTTATTTTTAACTGCATTAGTTGATTCACAATGATATTTAAAAACAAAATAGGACGCATTTGACAATATCTGATTTATCTTTTTGTTGCTTGCTTGTTTGTCTGATCTTCAGTTCTATATCGTGCTTAAATTAGTGCACATATAAGGCATATTAATAGATATATTCCTTCATATACTTTTTATCTATCAAGTCTATCTATGAACTGCATCTATGCGTAATCACGACTTTAAAATATCGCAAAACGTTTGCTTTTCGGATGTTTACCAATGGCCCAGTCACATTAAACTTTTGGTTTAAATTAATTCCGACAAAGCTGGAAATTATTTCATTTTTCTTTGAGCATCCCAAATAACAGTAATATGAGTTTGCGACGGTTTATTAAGTTTAGAAAGTATGGTCAAAAAACCGGGAAATTTTGGCATTTTTTCGATTTTTACCTATAAATTATCAGCGGTACTTCCTATTTAAAAAAATGTGTTTATAAATTATAGAACATAAAATTATATATAGAATGATCTACTAGATGTTAAATTCGGTTTAGCCGTATGGTAATAATCGGTAGTCAAAAATAGGAAAATTTTACTATTTTTACTCAAAAGTGTTTTACGCTCATTTCCCCTTGACTCAAAAACGGCTATTACAAATGAAAAAATACTTAAGACGACGGTAAAATTTACCTGTCTTCGACTGACGATTATGGCCATCCCACTGAAACAAATTTAATCTTTGAGGGTGTTATTGGTTATAATGTTCGTTTATTGAATTTTTAGATTGAAAAATTTTCAGAAACCATTCTGAAAAAAGATCCTTTGGAAAATCGAAAAGTGCCTTATTTTAGTTTTTTTGGCCATAGCGTCTAACGTTTCACTCAGAAACCATCGCAAACTTACATTACTATTATTTGGGAAGCTTAAAGTGAAATAAAATCATTTCCAGCTTTGACTGGGCTACAAGGGGGGGCTGGGCTGCAATACGCCCCCCTGTCGCCTTGAAAATATGTTGCAACCTTTATGGCATTTCATTTTGTGTTGCTGATAAATATGCGTCTTAAAACAAATTTGCTACAGAGGGGTATCGGGAGTTAGGCCCATTTCGTTTGTGAAATTTTTGTTCGAGTGTGGCTAACTGCACAAGCGTAGATGGACGCTACCGCGCTGTTGGGCGGGTAAAAGCGGAAATAGTGGCATTCTCGTCCGCTTGACATCTTGATTCAAGTCGGACGACGACAATGGCGGCCGTGATGGCCGCCGCGCCGCATTCGGGGTGGCAATATGCCACATTCTCGCGCTATTAGTGCACTCGTCGACACGTGCTGCGAATATCCGCCACTCTGCTGCTGTCGGCTACAAAGTCACACACTTAGTCGGTAGTCACGGTCACTTCAGAGCCGAACATATCATTTGACTCAGGACTCATGGAGGGTCCCTGGTGTAGGGGGAAGTCCCCTAACGCCGGACGGCACATAGCGTCGGACACTAATAGTATCTCGACAAGTCGCGGGGCGATCGATACAGACGTAGGAAAAGGAAAGCGTATGCTTCCCCGCACCCTTTTCACCCGTCTTTGTATAGATCGCGCCGCGACTATTAGTGTCCGACGCTAGGTGCCGTCTGTCGTTAGAGGACTTCCCCCTATACTAGGGTAGTCAAACACAACCGATGAACCCGTCACCCCAGGGAGTTACAACAGCATCAGGTCGCCCTGTCTCCCATGAAGTGAACGTAAAGACTTAGCGGACATAAACAATCCACTGTCTAACTACACCGACGAGCCCGTAAGAGCCCAACGCCTTACAGAAAAGGACCAGCGGGCTGACCTCGCTCCCTAACTACCATATTTGGACGGATTTCTCCATCCTCCGGTCTGTATAAGAATGAGTGATTATGAACAGCCTTACCGACACCGTTTTCAAGTCTTAATCGCGCCTTGTATCATGGAATATGAAAATGTTGCTATTAATAATTTTGCCTTTCATAAGGTAAAAAGATTATTCAGAAATTTAGATTGTAATGAACAAGCAATGTTGAGAAACAATAAATTGTTTTTTGGGCCATTCATTGTAATTTTAACTGTCTTCAAAAATAGGAGGAGGTTATCAATTCGGTTTTAATGTTTGTTACCTCAGAACTCTGCCATTTACGAACCGATTTGTAAAATTCTCTTTTTATTCGAAAAGATATACTTACAGATTGGTCCCATTTTTTTCAAAATCATGTTCTGGTCGAGTCGGTTTTTTTTTTGATAAAATTTTGTCTATTATTTTCTTATTCATTCCGGAAACTGTCAGTGCGGCCATCGCATAAGTAACACATTCTATAATGATGTTAACGTACGAGGGCTGGATAATAAGTACCTGGCCTAGCAAGGAATATTATTTGTCGACATAATCTCTTTTAAACTCAACTCACTTAGTCCATTACGCTCCAAATCGTTTATGCCCTCTATAAAGTGACTACTCAAGGCCTTCAAAATACTCCCCTACAACAGCCGTAACGTTGTCATACGTCTCAAATTTCTATCCACTTGTCCACCGAGTTTTAAACTTTGGGAAACAGGTGAAAGTCTGGCGGTGCTAAGTCAGGTGAATAAAGGGGATGAGGCGTCAAACCGCAGTGTAATTCGTTGATATTCGCCATCGACTTGACGCCATAGACGAATGTATGAATACCTTGCGTTGTCAAGGTGGGAGATGGTTTTTTTTCTTGATCCAAAACTGCTCTTTTTTGCTGAATACATTCCTGTAGCTTGTGTAACTTATTAGGGTAGTATTCACCAGTAATAGTTTAATATTTCCAAAGGTATCCTGTCATTAAAAAATCCCTTTTGCATCCCGAAGAATCTCTTTTAAAAATCTGGTACAATTTTTAAACATCCGATCTTGCTAAGTAGTGTATGCCAGATAATTTTAAATCCAGCCCTCTTATATACATTTATGCGTTATTGAGGTTGAACTTAACAAGGTGAAAAAATCGCGTGCCACTAACGTAACTGCATGTGTGAGTTTTGACACCGCAGTCACGTGCGTAACGCATGCCGTGATCATTAAGAGATGTTAAATAAAGCGATAGAAATTTTAATAGTGTCGAAACGCATATTTAGGTCTGCTGACTCAGCAGACAGCAGCATTGCTAAGTGATCGCTTGCTAAGTGCAGCCAACTAGATCTTTACATATGCACATACCACTGCGAGTTTTTGAATACGAAATAAATGGTAATGAACAAATATGAACCTACAAGATCAATTACCATAAATATTGACTAACGGCGGGCTTGTATTAACATGCATTTGATATGCATTTTAATTTAATAGCTAAGCATAATTCCTATTTTGCTATACAAATAAGCAAATTCTTCCGTTCCGCCGTATGTATAATGTTCCTTAATCTTTCTAAAAATACTAATCAGGCATTACTTCAACCCGTCCAGCCAACATAAACCATAATGTGTGCTTACATTAAAACAAAACAAATTAAAAATATATTTAGCAATAAAAAAATCTTTCTATATTTCAGTTTTAGAAATCCCTGTAGAAAGATTTATATTTGTGTTATAAGTATTGGTAAATAAGTAAAATTAATTTGTTAAAATAATGTTTGTGAAAAATATTTTGAACATCAGTAATATTAAAGAAATAGTAGGATGTATATTTTGTTACTCCAGATTAATTATGATCAGCATAATTTTTAATATATCGTGATCAAATCCAAATTAAGTAATATCTCTAAACTAACATAAAATTATATTTGAAAATTTTATATAAATAATTATAAAACAATCAAAATTAAACAATATATCAAAATTTATATAAACTAATATCAGGTAATAAAATAGTTTCAATCAATATTAATATAATAACGGGTATAATCAAAATAATAATTAATTTAAAAAGTCAGGTTTTGTATCACTGTAGGTATTGAAATTAAAATCATTTTATGTATTACTAGCTGGACCCTGCGCGCGTTGCTACGCCAAATCGGTCGCATTCGAAATTCAAATTCGCCGCTTTAAAATTCATTCGACTATAAAAAAACGAAGAACTCACTCCTGTCTTCGCGGTCGCATTCGAAATTCAAATTCGCCGCTTTAAAATTCATTCGACTATAAAAAAAAGAAGAACTCACTCCTGTCTTCGCGGTCGCATTCGAAATTCAAATTCGCCGCTTTAAAATTCATTCGACTATAAAAAAAAGAAGAACTCACTCCTGTCTTCGCGGTCGCATTCGAAATTCAAATTCGCCTCTTTAAAAAAAAGAAGAATTTTGGTTTTTTTGAGCACACTAAAAATTTTCCTTGGTCCGAACTTCACAGGAACCATCTCCAAACTAATCTAAAGTTTCCCTCAAAATTTCATCAAAATCGGTCAAGCGGTTTAGTAGTCCATAGCGAACATACAGACAAACATTAATTTTATATATGTATATATATATATATATATATATATATATATATATATATATATATATATATATATATATATATATATATATATATATATATATATATATATATATATATATATATATATATAGATAGATGAAATGTTTAATCAAAAGCATTGTTATAAGGTTTTAATGTATTTAAGTAAGTTCAAGTAACGGATGAAGGAATGAATGATCAGTTAATGCATAACATTTAATTAGGTGTGAAGCGAAAAAAATAAATGCACACCCACACTATTATAATATTAGGAGAAATATGCATTTAATGAATAGTAGCTTATTTCAATAAGCCTTTTCTTTAGTCCTGTTGTATAACCTTTTTCCTTTAACTTCCTAATATTTCAATTGAATGATATAACATTCCTTTTATAGCGCAATTCAAATCGTGAAACGTTATTTGAATGTACAATAGTCGTATATGTATATGTATAAAAAAAATATTTAAAAAAAAATCTTTTATTTTTAAGTTTAATTATTTTTTTGTGTAAAATTTGGATATATTGATTAATATTTTGTGTTTGATTTTGTTGCAGGTGAGTACATCATCGAGATATATTTACTCATTTTAAAACTTCTTCTTCTGCGTACTACAAGTAAGTAAGTAATTCTATACTATAGTAGCCATACGATTTGCACCTAACATCAAGTGCTGATCACCTACATCAGTCATTTTCTAGCTAACAGATATCTTCAAACTGACAGAACAGGAGATCTCCACAATAGCATAGAATATATAAAAATGTTTGTGTGTACCTATATATGTATGCATTTCGATCGACGGAATTCAAATGTAATTCCATTAATTTTATCCCAACGGAAAATGGTGACCCAGCTGGGAATCGAACACCATGCCACCGGGCTGACAGAGGGGTAGATGATATACATAGGTATGGCCGCAAAAAAATGTACAAATATTATTTTTCGTTTGTCCCGATTTTATTTTTGTCATAATTTCAAAGGTATTTGATATATGAGATTTGTTGTACATTTTTCTGAATGACGAGCTTCTGCTTAGATTATTTTCACCAAATCTAACCTAACTAAAAAAGTTTTTTTATGTATATAATTTAAATAGTACTGTTTTCACTCCCATACAAAAACTTTTTGTCCAACTAGAGTCTTTGTATCGAAGACTGCCAACAATTCCTAAACAGAATTGTTTTTTTTTTTTATTTTAAATTATTCTTAAGCTTTACGAGCTCAGTGTGTTTCTAAATGCGGGTTTTAAAAAAAATCGTTTTAGTTACCATTTTATTCGTTTTAAAAAAAAGTGTTTTTGATGAGTGTTGGTCATAAAACCATTGGTGTATTTTTCGGGCAGCTTATTGCCGCAGTTGAAGGTGAATCGAACAGTGGACTGTCATAGAAATAATGGCTCACCTTCGCTTTTTGGTTTTTCGTGCGTTTTGCTCGGGGTAATTTGCTCGTTACTTAGCCTCTCTCGAATTTGCATATCGTCGATTTCTGTTATTGCCCGTTTCAATTTGGCACTGGCGCCCCTAAGGTTACCGGCATTGTCCGACATTATCATAGGAGATTTTCCAATTCAATATGAGTTGCCCTAATACTTAAACACGTAAACAACACGCCATGTCTTTGTTCTATTTTCCTGCTTACGGTCACTTGCACTAGGCCCCAGTAGTCGATACCCACGGAGTGAAAGCACCCAGTGTTAGTTCGCAGTCGTGCTTCTGGAAGCTGACCCATAAGCTACCGGTTTGGCCTTTTTATCGTACACGGCAGGCACCGGTAGATCAGTTTTTTAACCGTTTGCCGCGGGCTTAATAACAAAAAACTTTTACGTAGTCTGGCCAGTACGGTGTCCACTCCTGAATGAGCCATCTCTTCGTGTATCACTAACCTTTATATTGGTCATGTACGTAACATGTGTTACGATGTCATGAATGTTATTTGTACATTTTTTGCGGCCATATCCACATGTCATATACCTTTTTATCTTCCCGTTGGTCACCCGACCCCGGTGAAAGCGGACTAATGGCTCCTCGGGCTGTAATTACTTAATTACACTAAAGCAGGGGTACGCGCAAATCGCAAGTGACCTCGAGCGGTGACCAGTGTTGAGCAAGGAGTAGTCCTTCCAAAACCTTTAAGCAGGGAGAGAGGAAGTCGCCAATGCCCTCACTGTTTGAAGTGGGATTGCTGTGCAATGGCCGAACTAGATATGTAGATGTTACGTCCCAAAACATTTTAGAATGACAAGATCGTTATAACATCCTGAAATGGCGGGCTCGCCTGTAGCTTCGATTATAATCTATATATCTTGTTCCTCATTTCCTTTCACTCCACTGTCCATGCATGTGAGATGTATTCTGTCTTCATGTGATATTTTTGTAAATGCCCTGTGGCAATCTTTAATTCATGTAGATGTTTGATAATTACAATCCCACTAAGTATGTATATACAAAACTGTACTGTTTATCGTAACCTTTATGTGAATGTATCTAATTGACGTTTAGAACCTGGAAAAGTATGGTTCATTACCGATGTAGGTATCCGGTCGGGTGCATGCCGACAATGGAGCGTCTACGAAAGCAGAGTGTTTCAATTACAGGCAGCGCGGTAAGAGGTTAACCTTCTCTTTTGTTGGACCTTTCCAATTGGCACTTGAGTAATTTGTAAAGTTGGAGCCAGCCTTTGAGTGTGAGCGAAGCGACGCCGACGCCAGCGTCGTACAGTGAATTGTTTAAATACGTAGACACATATACCAGATGGATAAAATCATTGAATCGTTCCGTAATATATGAGCCACTTTTTACGAAAATTTCTGTATCTTTGTCGCAGTTACTGAAAAATCCTTTCGCATATTAGATGTGCAAAATCAATATTCAATTATCATGACACTCAAAAATTGACATTGTTAACGTTTAGAATCGTATTATCGCAACTTATTATTGCTACATATATACGTATCTAAAATACGAAATTATAATTTGGGACCATTCAACAGAAGTCCAACGAATATTAAAAATACAGAAGTCCTGTTTTCGACTTATATACGGAGTAGCGCCAGACACTTCTTGCAGGCCTCTCTTCACCAGTATGTCTAGGGTATGTTGACTCTGCCCTATCTGTATATATTACAATGTTGTCACTTTATTAAAAAGAATCCGAATATCTACTCCTTACAAAAGTATGTACATTCAAGAGCCACGAGGAATAGACACCTCATAATATGTCCCTCAGTGAGGACAGAACTGTATAAAAAGAGGCCTCAGTTCTGTTGTATATTTTAACTTTATTCCGCGCAATATCAAATCCATGCAACAACCAGAATTCAAGCATGCATTAAAGCACTGGCTTAAAACAAATGTTACTACAGCGTAAATGACTCTTTAACCGATAATGACAAATAGTGTAACATGTTCTTAATGTACTTCTCAGACTTTTAAAACTAATTTCCATTTCATTCTAAGTTTATTTTCTGCCAAACCGTAGATCCTTTAATAACTCCACGATGACTTTTTAATTTCAATTCTAATTGACATTTTACTTATTTAAATACATTTTATTACCTAGTAATGGAAATTTAATATAATAATCTCTAGATATTAGTTGTGATTGTATTTGTTATTTTTATGATAATGTTTATAGCTTTATCTTTTTCAAATTTGTTTTCCTTTTACTTGTTAAGTGAAAATGTATTTAATTGTAGTAACTATTGTACACCTTATAGATAAGTTTATCTATCTTTTGTGCAATATAGTTATATAGCACATAAGATACTACCTATCGATTTGGTACGACCTACTTACAGTTCGCAATAAAAAAATACTTAATATTACTTATATTACGGTTTTTCCACTGTGAAATTTATCGAGATTTTTAATTTCTACTCTACTATTTTCCTTTCTACTCTCTATTCTCTATTATTTTACTTTCTACTATTCTTTCTTATGTCCGCTTTTGTGAAGTGCACTGCCCAGGGCTCACCCGAAGGAACGATTTCATTCAATTCTCCTCTTCTAGGAGAATCCCAGATAGGAGCTGAACCATGAGTTGGTCTGGCTACAAAACAAGCTGTACTTGTGGACTAAACTGAATGGAATCATAAGCCTCAAACTTATAGTGATACACTTGAGTTTTTAACTACCATGAGCGAACCCGTCACCCCAGGAAGTTGTAAGGATATTAGATCTTTTGTTTTCCCACGGAGTGGACGCAGAGACGTAGGGACAACACAGTCCACCGTCTTACTACGCCAACAGGCCCGTAAGAGTCCAACACCTGACACATTAGGAAGTGAAAAGCGGGCCGAGCTCACGCCCTCACTACCAGATTTGGCCGATTTTCCCCGTCCAGATCACAGATTAGAAGTTGCTTGCGCGGACTAATGTTAACTAATTTAGTCCTAATTCAGTTCGAATTTTCGCGGATTTACTACATTACACTAGATTTACGGATTCGCGGATTACACTAAATTTACTCATAATTTATATTTAGACCTTGATATTATTAAATAACGCTTTCCCGCAACTTTCTTGGATTACGACCCTTCCCATTTTTATGCTCTGCCGGCCTGTATGCCGTTTAATGTTAATTGACATTAAATTTTATTACTTGTGGTTTTATATATTGATTTTGATTATTGGATTGAGTCTATTTCTAAATTTTAATACATTTCACTAATTTTATAATATGCTTAAGCGAGGATGGTTGATGTCTACCTATAATTTTAGTATACCGGCACGATAGCCAATAAATCATAAGTCAACTACAAATAGTCTCTTACTTCTCAGTATCTGACAGCGATAGCTGTCACCTGTGACAACGTTATGTGGTTTCGAAAACACGATAAAGCTTATAAGACAAAATATATGTCACATTTGGCGCCCTTTTGCCTGATAGTGTTACACGGGATCGGATGGCCAACGGTAAATTTTACTGTAGCTGAAATCATGTCAAGTACTACCCTCGCTCTCTAGGAAACATACGTATCCATACCCCCCGGATATTCGGCGGATGCGTAGCGCGGCTAGCAAACCTGCCAGAGCACCAACCGCCCAGTTCCGAACGAGCTGTTCCCCCGAATCTTACCTTCTGATGTCAACTGCCTCCGACTGCAGGTTACAGTCGTGGCAAAAGCACACAACGGCCCTGCCAGAATAAGTCCTTTCGAGGAGGCTATCTAATGGAAGTTGATCCTTAAGTTGGGCAGACCACATAAGGATGGCCAAAACCACACAAGCTGCGCGGATCCATTAGGAATCTAATGGTTCCGCGTGACATACTTCTGGCGCATGTACCCAGTAATCTATGCCACAGCCCGCGCAAGAATACATGATTCACTGTGCGACTTCGACGCCCGCGCCGGTCGACGCTACGCGACGCCATCATTGTTTGGCCGCCCGATTCCGTTTCAATTGATTCCCCTCTTTCCAGTCTTTTTAATGGAGAGCGGTAAAAAACGAGAGCAGAACAAAGTAAAACGTCTGCGAGCCTTTAAAAGCGGCGCCTTTACTGGGAAACTTTATTTGAAAAAAAGGCCGTTGTTCTCATTATTTGAGTCAAGATGCAAAATCGCTTTTTTCGATTTATTTAGGTTGGTGAGTGGATTTTTAAACGGGGTGACCTTGCGGAAAAATGCCAAACCGTAAATTTGAGCTAAAATAACGGTTTGAAAAGCTCCAAATCTATAGGATATCAGATTTAAATATCATGGTTGTGCATTTGTCTGATAATTTATTTCAAACTTAATCGCAATATTTGTAATATATTGTCACTTTTCGAATATATAATAAGTGTAAATCAAATAATAAACCCGGCGCTTTTAATAGGTCACTCTACAAATGTATATTTTATGTAACTTTCGTAAAAATAGTGAAAATTTATTTTTTTACTTGCAACCGAAAAAGAAACTTTTTACCGCCACTAGATAAATGACACAGCAAAACTTTCTAATAAAGCTTTATTGCATTGTTCTCAATGTTTATAACGTAATAACGTAGTTAACCACTAGAAGCCACTAGTAATATGAGAATAACTACAAAGTGTTCTAAGGTACACTATGGTCACAACTATGTATACTCCGCTATGGTCAAGTAAAACAGGTTCCCCCCTTTTACTCGTAAGTAAAAATTTTAATTGAGTTCAGACAAAAAGGAGGGATTCAACACTGCTACTTTTTTCAGAAGGACGGTACACTTTGGTCAAGAAACAACAGTCTCCCCCTATACCCATAACTAAACATAACAAGGACGAAAGAAGGGATACAACGTTGCTTCTTTGTTCATAAGAAAGCTTTAATTACGCATATAGGTGTAGTTAAAAACAACGATGTACATTTTGTAATGCCTGTTTTGTATCTCAATACTTTTAAACAATACTGAAAAAGTAAAATTGGATAATATTAAATCAACGCTGTGCACAAAATAGTTTCACTATTGGCAGACAGTGTTAACGAAGCGAATATGACAGTCCGGAAGCCGGTCTATCCTTATAAGCACGTATCCTTCGAAAATACCCAATAATTATATTTTAGCCGCCGTGGAAATTTTCGAACCGGTCATCAACACCCACCATCTTGTCTGTGAGTGTTGGCGGTCCTGTTTTATTACGTTTTGCCTTTTTGAGGTTGGTTAAACTGCAATTAAAGATTGATTAAAATTAGTTGTAGATATAAATAACCGGAGTCATTTTTTTATCAGGTTATGCGTGAGAACTGCTAAATTTATTGTGTATTGGATTGACACCCACTATTAAGTAAAGATCTCCCCAAGCTGACTCGTCCACTAAGGACTAGCAATCACAGTTCAAATAGTCGCTTGTTTTACACATCTATGTATAAGTTAAGTATTACTTATATTAAAATCGCGTGATGTTTGTGGCACCCGGCTTTGCTGCAAACACCATTGTCCAAGGCTGACTGACGCAATGTCAGTTACAGTCAGCTGTCGACGCGTGTAATATTTGAAACTTCGCCGCCCACGCAACATTCTGTATATTACGTACAGCGGCTTTACATTTGGCGATTGGAATTAAAAACATTTTCAGAAGAGGGTTCCACGTAGTATATATATAGAGTTTTAGGACTTCGTCGTTATCGTAGTTCGAGATTATTATTTTTATGTATTGTTCTTTGGATAGAGCAATGAAATTCTGAAACTGCACCCAGTGATTCGTTTGGTAGCCCAGTGATTCGCTGTTTTTTTCTCGTTGAACGCTTGCCACGATATATTCTATCAGTCGAGTGACTATTGACAGCTTCGTTTGTACAAGGTAAGCTTTGCCGCAATTTCATTCGATGTTATACATACCCGGGATTTGCAGTGGTATTACATTCTTTACAGGCCCCAGAGATTGAATTATATTTTGGGTCAGTTTGAAGATCGTTTTTATATCGAACTTGTTTAGCATCTTGCGTATTCGATCTGTCACGCCCATGAATGGTAAGAATGCTCGTGATCTGCTCTGTTTCTGAAATTCGTCTTTATTGGATCGTGTGCCTGTATCGTGGTATTTTCCGTATCCATTTTTCTAAGAACATGGACATGTCCATTACCGGCTGAAAATGCTCAGCGTCGCATGTGTCGCGTGCTCGATTGACGAGCGACTTTTGCACTCATCAAAGTTGGTATATGGTGTATACATGTTTTGAAACAACAAAACATGGTTTGAGCTGGCATGCAAATATCTGTTCCTATGTGTGGGTTTTCGGTTTACCTTATGTCCAAGAGTATTGTGACTTGTTTTCGTGGCATCGACATCTGAAAGAGCCAAGAGGCCATCCTTTTCCACTTCATATGTGAATTCGTTTTTTAGGTGTGTTGAGTTTAGATGACCCAGCAATTCTTCCACTGTTTGTGTACTTAAAAGCGTCCCTGTGCCACCAACTTCACTCACCACTCGCTTCACAGTTTTAATTGTTTTACGATGGTAAACTACCGCCATAGTTTTCAATTTCATATAAATTTGATATTGCCTATATATGTTCAGCAACGGTATTTCCTTCAGTGAACTACTTATTTAATACCGTTCGTGCTTCTAAATGTGCTCGTATTTCACCCGATTATCCATAAAATCGGGCCGCCCGTAACTGTGCAGAGTACTAAAGCTGAATCAACAGCCAGTAACCCGTAGCCAGTACTCGAGACCGCACCACATAAATAAGAAATAAAGCCAAAATTGCCCGGTGCAGAATACAAGGGTCGACGGGTGTAATAGGATATTCATACCCCCCCCCCCCCCCGTCTCTTTTCAGGCCTTTCGGATTCTGAGAGCGACAGCCCGATGTAAAGAAAATTTTTACTACTACTTTTTCTTTATCTGCGAGTTATGATTTATAATCTATTTCTCGATATGTTATGTTACGATGCTTTCAATGTCTATTGGCCCACCACATTGGGACGGCATATGTCAGAGAAGATTTTACTATATCTATTTCAATATATTACCACCATACAACGACAGTGATAATATTACCTTCAAGAGGATAGGCTTCCAATACCTTGCCTAATAATTTCCCTCCTTGTATTTACTTCCTCAATGAAACAAATCTTCTCCAATTAATAATCCATATATTAAACCAAAATGCATATTTAAACAATTAAAATTATAACTTTTTCTATTTTAGTTTAAGTACTATTATTGTGAATTATATTTATAATAATGAGCGCCTAATTCACCACAAAATATTTACAATTTATTCTTTGAGTTATTTTCGATCGATTATTTGTCGATGACAACAATGGCTGCGTTCAGTCGATTGTTAATAAAATAATATTAATATTGATAATGCATGAGTTTAAATCTCCGTCGTGAAATTCGACAATTAGATTCTAATCCTTTATTTATTTAAATGTGTTCAATGTCAATTTATATTGAAACATGAATCGTAATGTTTACATACAACAACAAAATTACTTATAAACTAACACACTGTTAACTAGTCGATGGCGTTCCAGTGATATAATGAATTTAAATGACCGCAGTCGCTAATGCCCGATATAAACTACGACCTGGTTACCATTCAGTCCACTGAATGTCCATATGGTTTTCGTTCTATTATTTCTATTAATACTATTCCCTCCCCGTTATCTTTGAAACCCCATCGATCAGTCAAAACAAAAAAACCTTAATATAATCTACAATTTTCCTTATCTTTAATTTTATTCTAACATTCAGTATAATTCGAATGTTTCCTTAACTAGTTTCCAAATTAAAAGCACATTATATAATGGCTGGTGTCTGAATCAACGGAGTTAGCAAAGGCTAACTCTCTTCCAAATTAAATAATAGTCTGACTAGAGGTTTACCTCGTAGAACTATCAACGACTATTCATACCAATCGATGTTAAATGCCTCATTTTTAGTTAACGTGCAAATATGTAGAAATCACGCATTTACGTTACTACTACTTATCATTTCTAATAATTTCCAACAAACCCCCCAAAACTCTAATATTTATAACCCCAAAAAATATACAACAATGACAATATTTGTTTGCTAGCTTCGGCCCAAATAATTAAATAACGCCAGCTTCGGCAAAATAAACTTACATATTTTTAGTACATCTTTGCCGACAATGACTCTCGGCTATACTTCCCGTATTTACAGCTGCATTCACATTATGCACTTATAACTAATGTCAATTTCTTCGATGCGTGTCGCCTTCCTAGAAATCTGCCATCACCAAGAAGAATGTCTCTTTAGAAACCTCAACCGCTTCGCTATCGTACTGCAATTTTCAAGCCGTTACTGCATTCTCATCAATGTTTTTCCCTTATTTCGACGCTAATTTATACACCTCCGAAGGACGTTCGCAATGTTGTGATCTCAATCTGACGTTTCAGTTTGATTCGTTCGCCATCTTGGATATAATTTTCGTATTGCCCCCGACGAAATCTCGTACTTCTATTTTATATGAAATGTTGGATTTTTTTACATGCCAACCCGCGTAGCTCTCTCGATTCACATTTTTAGCACTGGATTTCTATTATTTGTTCGTTTTTTAGTGTCCTTGTAAAAAGCGCATCAATGGCGATTGCGATAAAGCGTTTCTGTGATGTACGATCTGCACACTTTATACGAATTTAAATGAACTGGGCACTAAAATGCTTCACAGCATCTCAGTGCCCTTATTTTAAACTGTTTATTCTTACATCTGAGCACCAAAATATACTTTTCTTTCCCAAACTTTCGCAGCTTTAGAGCGTGCAACTAAAATTTCTTAATGGATGCCGGAAGCAACACGTCCATCCCTTTTATAACACCCTTATCGATGTGACCTTTTTTTGATAATTTAACCCACAACTATTGACTAATCAATCATAAAACGATCTGATTTATCTATTTTTTCGTTAAATAACGCTCTGCCACATTGCTAACAAACGAATTTCTTAACGATAATTCGTGCTTCTAATTCTACAAATGATTTTAAGTATTTATTTTACGTATTATGAGAAATTGATGTTTCATATTCGGCGGGAAATCATCATACTTTGACTTAACCTTGCCGCCTTTCTTGCGCGTCGTTTCCGCTTTCACATTTGAAAGCGAAATAATATAACTATTTTATTTCAATTTTATTTATTGATAGTATTTTTATCTAGTAATTCCTCTATTTTAATTACGTGTTTCTAAATTTCCTCATTTTAACTATTAAATTTTATTTTGACTGGCAATTATCTGGTGATAATTTCTTTGGACATCATCGATTCGGCTTTCTTCCATCGATGTCGATTATGTTTTCCAATTTCTCCTAATAATAAATTAAATGTTCTTCAAATAACTTTATCTATATTGCTATTGATTCTCCCATAATTCCTACTATTTAATGAACCCCTTTTTATATTTCTTTGAAAAACCAATCGGTCGACTTTTTTAAGACCATAAACATGCTTCTATTGTCTATTTGTCAATTATTGATATTTACGTCGATTTTTCGTAAAAATCTCAAAATATGCTAATTTCTTGCCAAATATTCCTGATTGTCTATATTTAAACCCCTAATGATGTCCTTAACTCTCAAGAACCACTCAAAACCCTTTTATTTATGTGACGCTGGCACTGCACTCTATAGTTTAGCAACGGCCCTTCTTTCATCTGTCAGTTTTTAGTTCCTAATTAAATCGCTAGATGTCACTATGATCTTTTTAAAGTACAATTTAATTTTAAATTCGATTAATCTATTTTCGGTTAGCTTAGAGCTGCTAAGCGATCATGTGATGATTTTCAGATCATTACAATACCCCCTCCCAAAATCTCTGCTTGCCCTCAAGCAATCATATCACATATCTTTCTTGTTATCTGTTCAATCTCCAACCGCTTATTCATGATGTTTGTAATATAATATTAATGTTAATAATTTTATAGAAATAACTATGTAACTCCTCCGATATGTTTGTACTATAATGTCAATGATAATAGTTTATGTTTAATTCACGTACCTTTACGATATGTTTTGTGCTATATGTTAATTATAATATTTTCCGTTTAATTCACGTACCTCTACGATATATTTTGTACTATAATGTTATGATAATATTTTACTTTTAATTCACGTACCCTTACGATATGTTTTGTGGCTTGCCTTCCCTCTTCAAGTCTATAATTTCTATCTTGTTTCCATATAATACCAATCTCCTAACCCAGATCTTTTAATGATAATACTTTTAATATAATTTCTCACTTTCTCCTCTATATCTCACCTCAATAATATGATACCTATAATAATAATAATGAAGAAGATTCCAAACACTCCTGTTGCAATTTTTTAATATTTATTTAATATATTCCAACTTCTCCTCCTCTCTTTCGCTTCAACATGCGTCCGCTCCATTAGGAAATAAACCCGAGTCCTCGACCATGTCTCCACCTACTTATTCTGTTCCATCGACCATCTATAAATAATCTCAATACGTCAATATAATAATTATAATATTTCTCTCCGTTGCAAAATTTAAATTGATTCCGTCTATTTATTCTCCGTTCACCCACTCCGCTCAATTAGGATTTCTCCCGAGTCCTCGATGGTGAACATTTTAACTGTCTACTCTTCAAAAAATTAGTTTGAATATGCCTAAGTCAGAACAATGCACTTGAACAGGCTCTGGTCGTCCCTTAATGTTCTAGATTTAAAAAAAAATCGTGACATTGTCCCAACCAGTCGCATAGTAAGTTTTTATTTAATATAGTATGCTATTTCACGCTGGGCTTGTCCTTCTGCTATTACTTAGACACAATCTCAAGTTAGATAACCTGACGATTGTTAATAGGTTCTTCACTAGTCTATTGTTTGTGATTTTAACGTACACTGTAAATGGTTTCTAACTCTCATTCGTTATTTCAGAATTTGGAAACTGAATTTATCCTTTCACCGCCTTGCATACCTCCCACGTTCACAGCGCCTTTCATTCTATCTTCATACCAAAATCAATCCCCTCCTTCATCACAACTTATGTTGGTTTACTAATTAACAAATGTATTTATCGTCCTTCTTCTCTCACCCTCCTGGATCGCTACTATTTATCTCCTTCATAACATAAACTAAATCAATATCCGGCCTATTCCAATTTCGCAACCCCATAATAACCCCCTTGGTGCATGTAACCATAATGCCACCGTAATAATAATAATCCCATTGGGTATCTGAGCTCCTCCCTGTCGAATCTAGACCATATCCGACTCTGGGTGTCAACTCGTCCAAAAGCGTAGACCTGATCAGGGTCACGCGTTGAGGTGCGACCTCAACCTTGCCGAGACCTCCATATATACTCCCTCGCAAGTTACCAAATACAAAACAAACATGGACCCGAGCAGTGGCTCCAACTCCGAAGACCGCCCACTTCAGATAAAAATTCCCATAAATATTATAGTCGCTCTAAAAATTAGCGCTATTTTTCGATTCTAATTTCTTCATCCCGCTCTAAAATAGCGAGACGTCGACAATACCACCATCCATTCTATACTAAATAACAATATTCTACGACTCTTCATTCATCTTATAGTCGCTTCCTATATAGCACTATAACTCAATTCCTCAATATATAATATTTTATAATAATTATAATAATGATTTTAATCAGGCCCTATATAGCCTCAATAATATAACGATCAACCAACTTTATCAATAACAATAATCCATCGACTTCACTAATAATACTTTGGAATCTTCTCTCTAATATAATAATCGTATCCCGATACTGCTTTGCCATTTTAGTTCAAACAAACAAAAAACTTATTACATTAATGAGATTCCTAAACATGTTCGCTTGTATTTCTTCGCTTTAGGTAGGAATGATTGGACAACAAGTTGTAGGTGATTAGGATAGGATTTAGGATAAGATAGGATAGGATAGGAAAGGAATACTTGTTGCTTAAAACGAAGAGATTCAAACAACACAACGCTCTCTTTGATATAACTCTTCCCCAATTTTGCAAAACAATATCACTCCACTAGATACCCAAATGAAAAAAACTGTCAGCTTATTAATAATATTTTACAACTCAACGATTTCACGAGGTGCATTCTCTCATACATATAAGTATCAATGGATAATATGTTTAGTAAATGTAACTGTATGCTATATATATATGCAATAATGTATATATATATAGCATACAGTTACATATATATACATGCAATAATGTGTGATTCTAATGTAATAAAAATTAAAACTATATGCTCAACTAAATGTGTAAGCTAATATGTATTGTAATTAAAAATATTTCTGATTTATTGTATACTGCTTTTGGTGTATGGCATTAATAATTTGTTGCTATTAAGACTTTGGTAATGGAATAGAAATAAGGAATGTGATAGGATAGGTAGTGTATGATAGAATGGTAGGATAGGAATGGTGATAGGATGATGGATAGGATGGTAGGATAGGAATGGTGATAGGATGATGGATAGGATAATATCTATTACTAGTAAGGAACAGGAAAATGATATTATCTGTAATATAATTTATAACTTGAAAATGATGAAATCTAATGTTTAATATATCGTGTTAAAATATTTATTATGTTGGTATAATAATAATACAATACATATACAAGAACACACACCCCGCTACAATCAATAACTCTGATATTCAAAATAATCTGCCGGTCATTCTCTCAATAAAATAATAATAACCGCCATGACAGCCAATATAATAATATTATAATGCTATAACAACCACAAAACATACCATCAACAAAACCGTGAGTTTTTTTTTATACTCCCCATAATTTATTGAGCTTCTATAACTAATCACTCAACGATAGAATCGTAAGGTTCTTTAATCACCCCTTACTAATTTTTACCATATCTTTTATGTGGCATCGCCCTATGGCTTTACCTTCTGATTTTATATATAAGTAAGTATTTTAAGTATGTTTTTACTAAGTATGTATTTTAAACGTCGGCAACGTCCTCATATCTGATATCTATATCTAATTCTCCTATAATATTCTGTATCGTACCATCCGCCGACATCAGTTGTATATTATTGCATTTGTTATTAAACGCGCAATCCTGAAATAATGTTATATATTTTCTCCCTATTATATTAACAGAAGAGCCTGTATCTACCAATGCTTTTAATTTAAATTTATTTAACCTTACATAAATATAAGGTCTCTGATCCATATCATTACTATTTAGGTATTATTAAATGCGAACCGACGACCCCCTCCCAGCCATCGAATTCTCTATTCGTATTTTATTCGAGATATATCTCTCTCCAGCCTTCGTTTTTTTCGATGACGAAGCTGTTTGAGACATTATGATATCTATGTCTATTCTTAATTTATTTGTCGTATTTAATTTATTTTATTTTAATTTAAAATAATTTAATTTATTTATTTTATTTTTTGTTATTTGATTCAAAATAAATTTAATTTATTTTATTTTTATCCAAACGAATTTATTTTATTTTATTTTATTATTGATTAAACGAATTTAATTAATTTATTTTATTTTGATTCAAAACTAATTCAATTTATTTTATTTTTAATTAAACGAATTTAATTTATTATATTTTATTCAAAGCAAAAGGTTGACGATTGCTATCGTGCCAAAGGTTATTATCCGCGGCGTCCTGATTACAATTATTTTAATTTATTTTAATTCCAGCCTAATTCTTAATAAAATCTATTTCCTATCAAATTTGTTTATTTTATTTTTAAACTATTCTTATTCCCGAGGTACTATTTTAATCACCGATTCAATTACGACGATTGCAGTCAATATGTGTACATAATGTACAATAAACGTTAAATTATGTATATAGGCAGATTTCTAGAAAACAACACACATATACAATATATCAACAATTCGCAATGCTAAATATACAGTTATATCACACGATTCATGTTTCTATATTTTTTTATTTATTAAATGCCCAAATTACGATCGATCGAAAATAATTTACTATTTATTTTATTTAGAATCTATCAAGGCCCCACACGTTGGGACGACATTTGTAAAGAGTATTTTTTAACTAACCTTAGGCCCCACCAGTTGGGTGCCATAATAATTGGATACCATAATATTTTCGATCGATTGTTAGTAAATAATAATATTAATACGAATGGCATGTGTTTAATACGATACACCAAATTCGATAATTAGATTCTAGTGCTTTATTTACTTTAAATGTGTTCTCTGTCAATTTATATTGAAACATGAATCGTAATGTTTACATACAACAACAAAATTACTTATAAACTAACACACTGTTAACTAGTCGATGGCGTTCCAGTGATATAATGAATTTAAATGACCGCAGTCGCTAATGCCCGATATAAACTACGACCTGGTTACCATTCAGTCCACTGAATGTCCATATGGTTTTCGTTCTATTATTTCTATTAATACTATTCCCTCCCCGTTATCTTTGAAACCCCATCGATCAGTCAAAACAAAAAAACCTTAATATAATCTACAATTTTCCTTATCTTTAATTTTATTCTAACATTCAGTATAATTCGAATGTTTCCTTAACTAGTTTCCAAATTAAAAGCACATTATATAATGGCTGGTGTCTGAATCAACGGAGTTAGCAAAGGCTAACTCTCTTCCAAATTAAATAATAGTCTGACTAGAGGTTTACCTCGTAGAACTATCAACGACTATTCATACCAATCGATGTTAAATGCCTCATTTTTAGTTAACGTGCAAATATGTAGAAATCACGCATTTACGTTACTACTACTTATCATTTCTAATAATTTCCAACAAACCCCCCAAAACTCTAATATTTATAACCCCAAAAAATATACAACAATGACAATATTTGTTTGCTAGCTTCGGCCCAAATAATTAAATAACGCCAGCTTCGGCAAAATAAACTTACATATTTTTAGTACATCTTTGCCGACAATGACTCTCGGCTATACTTCCCGTATTTACAGCTGCATTCACATTATGCACTTATAACTAATGTCAATTTCTTCGATGCGTGTCGCCTTCCTAGAAATCTGCCATCACCAAGAAGAATGTCTCTTTAGAAACCTCAACCGCTTCGCTATCGTACTGCAATTTTCAAGCCGTTACTGCATTCTCATCAATGTTTTTCCCTTATTTCGACGCTAATTTATACACCTCCGAAGGACGTTCGCAATGTTGTGATCTCAATCTGACGTTTCAGTTTGATTCGTTCGCCATCTTGGATATAATTTTCGTATTGCCCCGACGAAATCTCGTACTTCTATTTTATATGAAATGTTGGATTTTTTTACATGCCAACCCGCGTAGCTCTCTCGATTCACATTTTTAGCACTGGATTTCTATTATTTGTTCGTTTTTTAGTGTCCTTGTAAAAAGCGCATCAATGGCGATTGCGATAAAGCGTTTCTGTGATGTACGATCTGCACACTTTATACGAATTTAAATGAACTGGGCACTAAAATGCTTCACAGCATCTCAGTGCCCTTATTTTAAACTGTTTATTCTTACATCTGAGCACCAAAATATACTTTTCTTTCCCAAACTTTCGCAGCTTTAGAGCGTGCAACTAAAATTTCTTAATGGATGCCGGAAGCAACACGTCCATCCCTTTTATAACACCCTTATCGATGTGACCTTTTTTTGATAATTTAACCCACAACTATTGACTAATCAATCATAAAACGATCTGATTTATCTATTTTTTCGTTAAATAACGCTCTGCCACATTGCTAACAAACGAATTTCTTAACGATAATTCGTGCTTCTAATTCTACAAATGATTTTAAGTATTTATTTTACGTATTATGAGAAATTGATGTTTCATATTCGGCGGGAAATCATCATACTTTGACTTAACCTTGCCGCCTTTCTTGCGCGTCGTTTCCGCTTTCACATTTGAAAGCGAAATAATATAACTATTTTATTTCAATTTTATTTATTGATAGTATTTTTATCTAGTAATTCCTCTATTTTAATTACGTGTTTCTAAATTTCCTCATTTTAACTATTAAATTTTATTTTGACTGGCAATTATCTGGTGATAATTTCTTTGGACATCATCGATTCGGCTTTCTTCCATCGATGTCGATTATGTTTTCCAATTTCTCCTAATAATAAATTAAATGTTCTTCAAATAACTTTATCTATATTGCTATTGATTCTCCCATAATTCCTACTATTTAATGAACCCCTTTTTATATTTCTTTGAAAAACCAATCGGTCGACTTTTTTAAGACCATAAACATGCTTCTATTGTCTATTTGTCAATTATTGATATTTACGTCGATTTTTCGTAAAAATCTCAAAATATGCTAATTTCTTGCCAAATATTCCTGATTGTCTATATTTAAACCCCTAATGATGTCCTTAACTCTCAAGAACCACTCAAAACCCTTTTATTTATGTGACGCTGGCACTGCACTCTATAGTTTAGCAACGGCCCTTCTTTCATCTGTCAGTTTTTAGTTCCTAATTAAATCGCTAGATGTCACTATGATCTTTTTAAAGTACAATTTAATTTTAAATTCGATTAATCTATTTTCGGTTAGCTTAGAGCTGCTAAGCGATCATGTGATGATTTTCAGATCATTACACCGAACGAAAACAAAACGTCAACCCCAATACAGTTTGCTGTTACCATGCAAGACTACGACTGTCCGTGCGGTTGACTAAATTTTTCTATGGTTTTTTATGGTTGGACTGATTTCTTTCTTTTTGTAGCCTTAAAATGGCGACTTATATTAGAATTTTACGTAATATAGATAGGTTTAAGATGGAAAAGGTATTTTGTGAGTGAAACATCAACCTACACCTGAAACTCATACTTTTAAATGCTACGTATTCTCAATATTATTATTTGAGATGGAAAACTAGACACTTACCGACGCTCTTTATAAAAAGCTTCAAACCTTTGATACTACGTATAAGCTGGGTTGTCAGACTCAGGAATGAAGATGTATTAAAGCGTTTGAGGAAGAACATAGAAATATCGAACACAGTAAAGACCTGCAAACTCTAATACTTCCCTCGCCATACGTTATTTCGAAAGATACAAACAACTATATGCGTCTAAAATAGAGATCCTGGACGAAGAACAACATCTTTGCTTCGTAATCTACGCGACTTGTTTCAAAAATCTACCACATTCTCGTTTCGAGCAGCGGCCAAGAAAGTTGTTTTAGCCAATATAATAGCCAACGTTCCGTAGCAGACGTGGCACAAGGAGAAGAGGTACATACGTAAAAGAATGTAAAAAATAAAGAACGATTCGAAGTAAAAACCAAGCAAACAGAACTAGCATTGAGAGCTTCTGGTGAGATGCGCATGATTCAGGACAATCCCGGTCATTTATAATTATAGTTGTAATGGTATTTAAATTATTTTAAAAATATTTTTAAACTTATAGCTTTCTTGCTGTATGTTTTTTTTATGCGAAATAATATTGCGGCAGAACCAACGAGGATGTTGCATCGATGTCACCAATGTCTCAGCGGAGGATAGGAAAGCTCCGGGGATGGACAACGCCACATGGAATCTAGTGACAGTCCTGATGCAAAAATATATTAAACAATACTATTTTCCTAGCTGATAGAAGGGTGGGGGTGTCTAACGGTTCCGTGAAGCTTGGGCCTGATGACCTGTTTGTCATCAGGGTCGGCTCAACTCACGGTTCAACTCCCATCCGGTAGCCTTCTTGAAAAAGGACGAACCTGGAAAGGACTCTGTGAACCCTGTCACGGCTGTGTCGTGGCCAGGTGGGATCGGATCCTCGGGCGATGAGCGGGGGTGATTGTTGACATGATGTCAGCTAAAGATAAATCCGTCCAAATGTGGTAGTGAGGGTGAGGGCACGAGGTCGGCCCGCTGTTTTCACTTTCCAGTACCTCGCGGTAAAGCATTGGACTCTCACGGGTTTGTCGGTGGAGTTAGGTAGTGGACTGTCCTTGTCCGCTAAGTCTTCACGTGCAGAACGACCTCAGAACGACCTGATGTCGTTAAAACTACCTGGGGTGAAAAGTTAATCCGTTGTGTCAACACCCTCCTTTTGTTAAAAGGGTGGAGAATAAATAGCAGCGAAACCAAAATGTATGATTATAAATAGACAGAGGCATAACAAACAACGTTCCTCTGCAACAGGTCAAACATTTTAAATACCTTGAATGCTACATATTAGAATAGTTGGAATGTAGATAGGAAATAAAAATCGAATCGAACTTGATCAAGCTTGAATTATAAAAATTAGCTCGCTCGCGGGATTTATAATTATGTTCATAAATATATTTTTTTTCAAAATTTTACTGGAAATTTTCTTGGTTATGTACACTACCACACCAATACTTAACGGGATTTTCACAAATCATAATTTTGAAAGTTCATAAAAACTTAATTTTCATATTTCGTAAACCTTTTCGGGAGATTTCGAATACAGACTCTTGCCAAACAGTCGCTCGTAGTCCTGTAATTTTTGTCATATCATATCATAATTAAATAAAAAATATCTATCATCAATTGTCGAACATCCGACTGTCGACTTCAAATTAAGTTGTTACAAAATTCAAGATGGGTGAATGTTTAAAACCCAGGGAGTCAATCAGGATCTTTGCACAATAGTCGGCGAAGCTCGCCATCAGCGAAAGTTAAAACCGACTTGACGAAATCAGTCACGACCTTTTGCATATTATTCCGCCTGGGCCTGCGAATTCGCCTCAAAAGTCACGGACGTCCGATGCTAATCCCGCCGATCCATCGCTTGACATTTCTAGCAGGTAAACCTCCGCAGTTATATACAACAGCGTCACCGTTATCTGAATTTCAAGTAGGAGTTGTATAACCGTCTCCTCTGGAGGCGCGCGTGCACTTTTCGGAAGTAAGTTTGCAAAAAAATCATATCAAAATGTTTCGTATTAAAAGTTTGATGAATTTGCGTGAAGTTGTAGCAATCTATATTGGCGCCATACAGAATCATTTCTAAAAGACGAATTATGAATTATATAAAATTCGGTCCATTCGTCGAGAGCAAAGTGGGTAGGCTGGCAACCAATAAGAGAGACGACACTAGAGTTGGTCGATAGCTGAAGTTTTAAGTATGTATTACAAATATTTTTAATTATGAGAATTTATGTATATATGAATTTAATTTCTGTGTTTATTAATGTATGTATGTATGTAATTAGGTATGTATGTATTTTATTGGTAGATGTATTTATGTATGTAAGTATATGATTTTCGTGTTTTTGTATATATGTATATGTATGTATAAAATACAGACCATTCCCTTCAATCCCTATTCCTCTCGAACCTTCACTTTTAGATAACTTAAAATAATTAAATTCAATTAAAATTGCTAATCATTTATTGCAAAACGTTAAAATCAAGTAAAAGTCCTTACATTCATTGTTACTATCACGTATGTAAAATTGTTTAAAGCAACGCTGCATGTTTTCTTGAGATACAAAATAAAATTAAATTAAAAAAAATAATTTGATGAGGCTCTTAAGAAATTTTTGGTGTCGCTTTTTAGAATTATTTTAATCTTAAGTGGCTATTTAACTATGTCTAAACAACTGTACAAAAAAGGTTTTGAAGACGAAAAACTTGATTTGATTTGATTTGATAATATTCGTAATTAGTAAGAGATTATAACAAATATGACCGAGATATTTGGTTTGAGTTATATATCGTATAGTTTTGCAATAACATTGTGTATTAACAAATAAATAAATTTGAGGATCTGGGGTAAATGAATACATTTTTATACCTATTTGTACAAAGTCCTGCTTGCGAGTAATAGCAAAGTTAACACAATTTGTTTTATCGCTATTTAATGACAGTAGATTATTCTGAAACCAAAATATAAATATAGTACATGTCTAACATTTGAGGCCGATTCGTCCGATGTGGGTTCTATATCCTTTATATTATGGTTCACTCACATCGCAAGCGTGCCGCAGCTAACACAATCAATGGGAACTTTTCGCGTGGTTTTCTACAATCTATTGTCTCCGCTGCGTCGCGGGTCTTGGTGGGTCGTAATGACATAATATATCTCTGCTTAGTTAGGAAAATTATACACTTATTACAACCGCTCCAATTAACATGTAAAATGTCTTAAATTGGTAGCACATGTAGCCACGTCGAAATACCGGTGTTCGTTGCCACGAAGTTACCGACGTTGACCGCGGTCAGTATTTGTATGCCCGGCTAGAATATGTTGTCACTAGGCGACAATGGGCTCGATTGCGTTTCTTTGTGAACTAATATCGTATAATACAAAATTTTAACAAAAAAAAACGACTTCAATATTTTTTATAATTGCGGCAGCCATTTCATGGTGAAACTTAGAACGGGCTCATAATTTAATTCGTATACAAAATGTGTCTTTGCTGTTGACCGTCGAGGAGTTCCCTCGTTGGAAGCCAACCCTGGCTGTCTTGGGTTAATGACTCTTATGTAATGGGATAAATTACACCCTGATGCCACGGGAATACCTGCCGGCATCCTTGGAATAATCCGTTTTTTTGTAGTTTTGTTTGATTGATTGTGACAGCAGAAGCGGTTCGGCTTATCGTCGTAACTGAGTGAAAAGTGCGCCTTAAGGGCGAAAATTTATAACATTCTCCAGAAACGTGTTTTTTGCGTATTTGTAAAAGAGATTTTACTGGGGGCCACATCCAGTGCCTGAGATAATTGTTGCTTAGCTTGCAGTTGTTTTTTTTTGTTTGAGTAAAGTTTCCGTTTTTCGCTACATAAAACAAAACGGTGGCGTCCATCAAAATATAGTTTTTTTTAATTTCATTTTAGTGTCGCGTTTTTTTGTAACCCGAGTGGGTCAAAATAAGGGTTATACACTTATTATTGGCACATGTAACAACTGTTAAATTTAATTAAAATAAAACATCAAATAAATCAAAAACAAAATAGTCAACATCAAAAATTCTAGATAAAAAAATATAATCTGAAAAAAAAAACAATAATAAAAAATAATAGTAAAAAAAACCACTAAAAACAGGCTTTCGGGCTATGATACTATATTCACATACACACGGCTATGATACGATATTCCATCATGGAATGCCAGTGTCTATCTTACGGCTTCATAATCAGACCTTGAAACCTAATCGTGGTCAAAGTTCATTCCAAGACTTTTCTAACAAGTCCAAACACAGCTATGATACGATGTTCCATCATGAAGTTCGAGTTCATATCTTCCGACTCCATCATCAGATCAGTTCGACAGTACCATATTATTGTATTGTCATCAGAACTACATACAGCTGCCAATTTTCATGACGATACGATCCTTGGAAGATGGTTAAATTAGTTACCTTAGATTCCATTACATAGTTAGTTACATACAGGTCGACCTAATAAAAGCGCGTTAAAAATCAAATTAACTAGTAATCTTTCTAAATAAAAAACAAATCTTTGGCTTATAAAATATATCCTTTAAATATTGTGGTGGTCGTTAAATAGTCCAATTGATCTTGATTGCAAAGCCATTTCCAACCGAATACATACAACCGTAGAATAATAATTGAAACTACACTGAAAATTTGTGGTTTTGTGTGTTGGGAAAGATGGCAAATTTGTTGTTCACTCGCCTGTGTTGAATGGTCAAGTCGGTTACCGTACCAGTTCATAAGCGAGTAAAGATACCGCGGATGTTTATTGCGTATTATCTTGAGTACATGGGTCGCAACATGGAGCTGCCTTTTTTTACTCATACGACTTTATTGTGCTACTTTATTAGATTGATTTCATGCTGAATAATGAGGAAGCGGCGGATGCAGATCTTTAAACTGCTGTATTCTTTAAGATATCAGGATACTTACAGTTTTAATTAAACATCATTTTTGGAGATTTTTTGAATCACAGAACAAAAAAATGGTGCACTCACTACAGCAAACATTCGCAGAGGATTTTAAGACTATATTTATCGGAGCAGTTTTTGTAACGGCACACACTGGGCGACCGACAACTTAATTCGTCTGACCCAAATCATAATGGCTATTGCTTGTATACCCTGTTTTGAAGTACAAAAAACCTAATCAGTCTTGTTTCGGATTAAAAATAATGGCTCAGGGCAACGCGATGCTTTTACATGCTCGTTCAGCTTATAATTGAGGCCACGCTTGAACAGGTCATTTACATAATTGTTTTTGATATAACGAGTATTAAAAATAAATTAAATTTTCATAATTGGTTGAAAAGAGAATTTCATGGGAATAAGCAATTACAGAAAGATATAATATGTGCACAGCCCTTGTTTGCGCTGTCGACAAAAATATTCATAAAGTAAACGAATTCGCTGAACTTCTGTCGCTTAGCAATTTTTCCGAAGTACATTATTTAATTAAAAAATCACCAGATGATGTTTGTAAAATTAAATATTGACTTTTCTTATTTTACTCTATACCTACCGACATAACTGACTAGATTTTCATAGATATGGCTACGCAGATGTGGCTTATCTCGATTTATCATAGGAACTATCAACAAACTCGAACGTTTACAAAATGTGTGCATACGATTCATCTTCAACCTACGTAAGTCCAAATACAGGGCACAGTTAAAGTGGTTACCAATGCGCCAAGGCAGAAATGTTCGTATACATTTTTGCTCTCCTCTCTCGTATTCCCTTTCAATCAATATACAATCCTATCCCCATGAGCTTTTAAAGCTAAAAGTTACCACGTTCCCATGCTTCGATCAGCCTCTGATAATTTACCGAAAATTCCGCTAATAGCAAAAAAAAAATTTTTTTTTCAATAAACAGATCGCTATTTACTCGTAACTTTGCTCAATTTATGATCACTATCTCTGGCTTATTTGAGAATAATAACGATGAAGATTCAATTCTAACTGGTGATCTCAATATTGGATATTCTTCAAACAACTCAAAAGACATGCAAATGAGTACTTATGTCTACTCGCTGAATATGTAAATAAATAAACCAACCAGGGATCGACCATACTTACACCATATATTTCTCAAAACTAAAAACGACTTTACTGCAGCGGTTTGTCATGCTAACCTAACACATCAGTTTCCTACAATGTTAGCTATTCATATATTAAAATCAAAGACGCATAATTATTGAAAAAATATTGTTTTCATATCCCGGTCAGACTTTCAACAACTTTTAAGTAGGTAAAAAGACCACTTAATCACCATACACCTAAACACTTATAATTTAACATAGAGAATTAAATACATGGTATTTTAAATTACCATTAAGTCTATGAATGGTATTACAATTCTCAATTGTTTGCCAGTAAATAGTAACTATCAATTTAAAAAATCGGGTATGTCACCCCAAGACTTTTCCGGCAAGCAGACAGACCCCCCTCCCCCTACACCCCAGATTATGTTTGTGTTAAAAGATTATGTTCGCAAATGTAGTATTTTGGTAGTATTCCCACGGTATTAAAATGGTTATTTTTCAAAATAATGGCTATTTTCCAATATAATGGCTTCTTTTCTAAACTGGCTATTTTCTTAAATTGGGCAGAATGTTAAAAAATATTTGCGCCGCTTATGAATTATAAGAGTTATTTTAGCCCACGTATTTCGGCCCACCGACGCATCTGTGTACCTAAGTCAATATTTCAAGATTTAAGTATAAACAGCGCGCCTCCTGGTGGAGCGATTTCAACCACAATCAACTCTTTCTTTCAACTCTAGCCACGGTCAAATGACGCCTGCATGCCAAATTTCAGCTCAATGGGATGGTGTTTGGGCGCTATCGTGGAGGAATACACACACATATACAGATATACATAGACATACTTCAGTTTGGAAATGGTCATAACCGTCTCAGGGGGGGGGAAGGGAATTCCGTCTTCATCTTAACAAAAAAATGCGCGTTCACAATATTTTTCCTAACCGTTGGTTGGCCGGGAAAGTAAAAAGCGAGATGTTGTCGACTTGTTCGACAACTGGGACTATCTATTGATGTTATACTAAAACGGACTACACATGTCAGCATACCAGACGATAGGTGATTGAATCACCCATTTATGGTACTGTAGAAACTACGTCTCATTTTATAATTCGTTTGCCCTGCCAAAAAGCAATTCAAATTTGCCGCTTGTAGCATTGCCACCCGCGTGAAGTAATGGAGTCAGATATAATTATCACATCACTTTTACGAATGCACATCGCGTAAACGCAGGCGAGTCTGAACAGTAGGGTGGTGTCGACTACAACGGGCGAACCCGTCACCCCAGGCTGGTATAACGATATGGATCATTCTTTCAGCCGTGGGACGAGCGTAGAAGACTCGGGGACCAGACAATATACTATCTAGTTCACCAGCAACCCGTTAGAAACCGACGCCTTACGGCGAGGCACTTGGAAAGTTACCCAGCGGGCAGCCTCACCCCCTAGCTACCAGTTTTGGCAGGATATCTCCGTCTGGAATTCTCCGTCGATACCTCCGTCGATACCTCCGTCGATACCTCCGTCCTCCTGACTGGTTACGGGTTCGAAATCGCTTACGTGGCCTCTACTTGTTGTATGACAGCGGTAATTCAGTTAGAATTTATCGCGGACCTGGGCGTTCTTTGCCCGTAGTGCCACACGGGATCGAGTGGCCCAAGGTCATATCAAGAGTGGCATGACAACAGGTTAACATCCACCCCCGCTGCTTAGGAAACAGTGTATTTCCATAGTCTCCAGACCCCTTCAGCAATTAGTCAGAATGCACAAACGATTGGCTTCGCCGACCGGTGCGCAAACCGTCCAGTGGCGCCGGGATGCAATCCCGCCGGGAGAAACCGGTCAACCAGCTCTGAGGCCTGGGACACGGGAGTCTTACCCGGGGTAGCCTTCCACTCGAGGAGGCTTCTGAATAGGAGCTGAATCGCGAGTTTAGCCGATCCGAGAACAAAATGGATCTTGTGGCCCAAGCTGCACGGAACCGTTCACTATCAAACGGCGAGTCTGAACAAGCTTGCCCGCTCACCAGTCTAAAATAAACTACGCACCTTCGTTGGAACCGCCATAGGTACTTACGCTACTCACCTCAAACGGTAGTCGTCAACGGTCTATGCTGACCACCCGGACCACACGGCGGCGGTAAGGGGACAACCAACGACCCCACTACTAAGAACATCGTAATCAGTATATCTACTGAAATGTATATACCTATTATACGCTGGCGAACAGTATAATTACGTATGGAGTTCTTATCTGGGGTGGCTCTACCCTTACCTGTCTGGGCTCGCAGATCAAGACTGATCAAGAAGTCGTAAACAATAAACCGTATAGATATCCGCATGATCAATTGTTTAGGGAATTCGGAGTCCTGGACAATAGACAAACTAACGCGAAAACGACAATGGATTTTTGAACCAGGTTTAATAGAGTCTTATATTTATAATAGTTATTATTGTATTTCTTGTCTCTTATTTGAAGTAGGCTTTTTCACGGATTTGCTGAAGGACTTCTACGTGCGATGTGAAATCATAAATGTATCTGTTGAATAGGAAATATGAAAAAAATATTTAGAATTGGCAATACTCTATTATAAATACGGTGATTCATTGGTAATCAAGAACTCCGGCAATGTCGAATCGCTAAAGATGGGCGCACACACGACTCGGAAGCGAATCGTGCTCAGTTACAACCTTGAACAATAGTGATACAATAAAATGTGATAACGAATGCATCACAAAGAACATGTAAGGAGGCTGCGCTAATACCAGCTATCGCAACCTTGTCTAGCCTGACCTTAAAATCAGTAAATTCGCGCAAAAACACGAGGATAATGGCTTGATTGTGCTTGGAGAAACAGTTGTTATATAATAATAATAATAAAACTTTTTATTTTCAAGAAAAAAGGTGAGGTTTTTCCCTTGCGGCAATATATTTCAGCTAATCTATAACTTATGTGTATATCGTAAGTTTTGCGTTGGCTACATAAAATTAAACTTAATATGTTGAACAGAAACTATACACAAGTGAATATATTTAAAATAATAAAAAACACGACTGTCGTAACAGAAAAGAACTATTAATAGTATTTATAATTATGTTTATTACTATCTTTTATGAAATATTTTTGGTTTATGTATTTATCCATATAGATACATGTATATTTCCTGAATGTGTTCCATTTGACAATAAACACGATGTATTTATGTTAATTGATTGAAAATTTGAACATTAAGACAACTACTTACTTGATATTTGGACCGTTAATGTACCCTATGACACTCGAGATGACATAACAATTCTAACAATACCACACACATCTAAATCGGATCAAGCGTTTGAAATATAGTGGAATAAAGAAACTGAAAACATACATAGATGAACCCTGAACACGTTTTTGTTGGGCAGTCGTGTAAAAAGTGATAATAACAAAAAAAAAGAAAATTTTAAAATTAAGTGAAGACGAAGAGGAAAGAAAGAAGACGAAGGATGGAAAGGGATCCGAGAAGAAGGGGAAGGAGGAGGGTTGGTTATGTTATGGTTTTTAAGTTGACTTGCTTCTTGAACCTGGCCTTGAACACGGTGATGCTGAGAGCTGTTCTGACATTATACAGTAAAGCATTCCCGAGTCGTGTAGCTTCCACGGAGAAGGAGTAAAAAAAATAGCTGCTATGGCCCTCTGATCTGAGGGGACGGCCTTACGCCGATAGAACGGTGATTATTTCGTCGAGATAAAGCGACACGCCGTTCGCGAGGATTCTACATAACAGTTTACTGCACTATACTTCGGTATATCAGGATTTACATGGTCTATTAATCATTTATTTAAAAATATTTCTCTAATATATTCAATTTGAGTGAAAGTATATAATGTGTAAAAGTCCAGAATAATCGCTTTTGACGTATGTATACCAGCTGAGGGTTAAGCCTCTTTATTGTCTCCCAGCTTCCAGAGCAGTCACAAGAGGCCGCCAAAATTCACCATAGGCGCCGTGTAAATTAATGTCACTGCTACAATTCGAAATGGATGCATGGCGGATGATTAATACACGGTGTCCGGCATTAATCCCAACCCTTTAATGAATAATCCTCGGCCATACCACCCACCGAGGCCCAGAGTCCCCAGTGTCATCTGCGACGCGTCGCACAATGACCCATCTGAGAAAAGAGAAGATTGGCCGCTCTCTATATGTGACCTGTGAATAAAAGTAGAAGTATGAGTAAAACCGACGGTTTGCTCATTATAACATACATTTTGCATTTCAATCTGTAACCGATATCGGTGGATCGAAATAACTTACCGACAACATTAAGTCGTATTATTATGCCGTATTATTATATCTATATAACGTAAAGTCCCTCGCGGGTGTTCTAGAAGGCCTATTAGGGTCTTCGAAATTTCCAGCCAAATCGACCCTACTTTCGGTTGTGTATTGTATTTATTATCTACTAGTTGTATTTTATTTGTATAGTATCTTATTGTTTATTAGTTGTTTCTTAAATGTATAAATTCCGATTTCACTTGCACGTGATTAATTTGTAAAATAATCTGAATGTTGACGAATGGAATATGATCGTATGGAATAGACTATCCACTCGTTTCTTACACATTATTTTACCTGTGCCAAGTCCGTGGTTGAGAATGGCCCTCGGGAATTCCCGCTCTGCCCGAGCCTCACAGCGCGAAAATAATTTGGAAAACTCGAATACCACCGGGGTCCTCAGCTACTTGCCCGATACCAACCTAATCACAATTACATGAAAAGGCTTTCTGCAAAAGTAGAACGATCGCAATCGTCAAAGATCACAATTTTACTTAAGAGCCGTATTACAAAATAGCGTAGGTATTCTTTTAAAATGAGTTGAAAAAATGAACGCATTTTTTTTTGGATGTAACTATAAAAGATAGGATAAATAAATAAATAAATAAATAAATAAATAAATAACTATTCAACCCTGGGAGAAAAACCGCGGCACTGAGCGCTCTTCTCTTGCGCAAGCAAATATATACACAATTTCTAATTGTTTTTTGCAGTGTTTTCTCCTTTCTAATGACAATAATTTATATTATGTCGTATTGCTAAAAGAGTGAACTTTAATATAGTATAAGTATTATATAAGAATCTTATTTTATTTCTGAGAAAATTAGAATGATACAGGAAGATTTTTTTTTTAATTTTGTGTAATTGTAAGTAATGCATACCTTGGATATGTGGTCAAAAAACGAAAAAATAAAGCCGTAGTGTACATCAAGAATACATGACGGACATAAAAAAAAATAGTATACGGTTTTCGTTGTAGTGATATTACTGTATTAAGGAGCTCAAAGTTTGCCTACCGAGCGTTTTACGAATAACGACTTTCGGAAAATGGGCTGAATAAGTAAATAATATTCGTTACATCTAAAATTAAAGGCCGCTATGGTCAACATCAAGAAATGGTCCAGGTAATTCAGTAATTAAAGTTTGTAGAAATCTCTTCATTTCTTGGAATTAGAACGCCAAAAATCCACTTTTCTTGCCTTTCTGGAAAAAATATGTGAACGGGCTCTTAATAAAGCCGCGTATCGTCAAATTTTAAATTAAACTTAACGCCCGTTAAGACATAATGTTATAACAGTAACACCATTGCTCTAGATCCCAACAAATTATAACAGTGGCGCAACTAAAAAAATGGGTCTCAGTTCAAAATTGAACAAAAGGCCCCTCTCTCTATTTACTTATATTCATTATGGTATATTGGATGTAATTACTCCCTGCCTAGCTACATTACATATTTATATTGTAGCTACATAATAAATCGGCGTATTCATTTGGGTGAATTGTCTCGAATATGTTACGCAATAAGATCCCAAGAACTTCAGCGGGACACGCGGGTCACATAGAAACATTGTTGCGAAAGAATGTTTAAAACATTTGTTTCTATACTAAGGGGTATTCTGGTCCAGAGGTCTAAATTTTAGGCGTTTTTCCGAGTAGGTAAAAAAAAATATTTAAATGTTTACAATCTTTTTTTTACAAAATGTTCAATGACGTTTCAAGAATACAAAAAAAACAACCAAAAAAATGCAAAGAGAAAAAGGCTAGTGAAGTGGGGGCTAAAAAGAAAGGTGCGTCGTGGTTAACATGTTTCCAACCCGTGTACCTACTGTTATGAAATAAAGAAAACAAAAAAATCGTAAATCGTAAAGTAGCATTTAAAAAATCAATAAAAAAGTGCTTGATTGTTAAAGGTCCACTTTATGACAAAACGGAATTTAACAGAATTTTTGATTAGATAAAATTCATAAATAAAAATCAAATACTTAGATTTTTTTAATTTATAAATATAATAGACGTATATGTGAGGTTTAAGACTAGAGGTATTTTAGTTTAATTTATTATATTTGTGTACATTTTCTGTATATTAGTATGTTATATTAGTATGTATATTTATTTTAAATATGTATTCATTGTATTTATGTATTACTATATATTGTTGTTGGGTTTAATAATAATTTCTTACTGCTGTTTTTTTTGTATGTTGGTATAACTCTTTGTGTGTATGTATTTATCCAAGAATGAATGTTTTGAACTTATTCCAATAATAATAATATAACCGAACGTCATACCTGTCAGCTCGCAATATGCTAAGTTAAATATCAGCATCCCTAGATACGGGCGTTTTTGCTCAGTTAGGTATGCGATGAGCCAACGGCTATGGGTTCAACTTATTTTTCCTGCATGTTTCATTGTACTGTCTACCGCATAGCATAGCCATTCGTCTGTAAATCATGTTGTTTAAAATAAATAAATAAATAAATAAGTGAGCGGGGGTTTTCCTAAACCTAAATGTTTTCAAGTCGTTTTTTTTCCTTTTTTTCGGAGATCGAAGTCGTTCGACAAAATGTTTTTATAATTTGAATGTAAAACGATACGATACAGTAGTTTAAATATTTACTAACGCTCCTTCATCTATCGAAACTACATTAAAAACCCAACGGCCGAAGTGCAAATATTGCTCGATGAGTTGGCGAGCTGCGTTTGCTCCGTAATAGCGGTTCACAGGTGTAAGTAAACACAATAGAAATGGTCACGCAGAGCAGATGCATAATGGATTAAATGTGCGCATCGTGCGGCGAATCTGTTTACGGGGATTTAATCGATTTCACGAAAATGCCATTTGCAACGTTTGCGCGTGCAAATGTGCATACGGGGGGCAATCATCGAAATTAATAAATGCTATATAATAGCTAGTAAGTCTGCACTTTACAGACTCTTCGCGGAATCATGGAAGATGCATGTATATGTAATTTCATTTCATTTCATTCCTTCACATATGTATATTACCTAAACACATAGTTTTAAATGTTTGCTTTACAATTACGGATTCAATCGACTACGATACGATCAATCGATTGTTATAGGTGTTTTCCCAATTAAGGCGACATGAGACCTCAGAAAAATATCCTAAATGGGCTGACACGCGAAGAAATAGGCCGGGTCAATTTTGTAGGGTTTGACCAACAAAAATCCAGCGTTGACGAAGCGTCAGGCTCATATCCCACGTCCGCTCGCGCCGGCTACCGGGCGTATACTAAACTTTCGATTGCAGCGCTAGCACAGAATAACTGTCAGTGCGCAGTATAAGGATGTCAATGGTAAAGCATATTTAGCGTAACTCTCAGAGCGCTCTCACGTTTGATTTAATTGTAATGAATTTAGAGCCTAAATAAAAAATGCGGCTAAGCGCGACGCTAGAGAATTAACCAGTCAATATAATGAAATTAAAATAAAACACACTCACTGCTTACTTTGTAGGAGTAATCGCGCCTGAAAGTTTTCGAAATCAGTTTAAAGCCTTAATGTCCAAGGCAATCAGCAACTTTTTTGAGTCTAAATTGTAAATTGGTTCCTTATTGAGAAACTTGGTCGAGCCCAGGTATCATGTCGCCTTAACCGGTATTTTTTATTGTTGCCCCGATTATTTACCGATTACTGGGAATAAAACAGAATAAACAGGCTAAGAAAACACTGATAAAGCTTATCAAAAATAAAAATCCCAAAAATCCTACTATGTTAACATTTTCTCAGGTTTCCTCCGAACTACTAGGCGATTGCATCTAAAGTGCTTGCTAAAAATTGATTCGGGCGGTAGAAGATCAAGAGCTTTTGTCGAATTCAGCAGTGGACATAGCTCAAGACGGAGTATTTATTTATTTATTTGTATACATTCGGGTTATCGGTTATCATTGTGATCGTACATATATAAATTGTAACTAGCTATGTACGCAATAAAGAAATTAAGACAACCCATACGATCATTTTAGATGAAAGCTCAACTAGACCGAACAGCCTGTATCTGGGCATACGAAATACACTGCCTTTGTTTTTTGAGTAGTACTGAAGTTTTTTGACTAGTCCTATTTACGGGCAACCAATCTGCGAAGCTCTTACCCACGAAAATATTGGCGCAATAATACAATTAGCCGTATCTCTAGAAAATTGTACAAAAATGTCCTCCCAATTAACTTTAGTAGCATCTGAGAGACTATTTTCAAGAGGACTTATCTGATAACTTTATACAAATGCTATGTTTTTGGAATAAAAATCTCCCCAGTGTTAACTTTAACTACTTGTCTTAATCTTTAAGCAAGTACCTAATATATTTACCTATAGAACTGAAATGAAAAATGTATAAACTGGGAATAGACTTCAATTCATTTAAAACGTTTTTCGACTTACTCGAGTAAAGCCGTGCTGACACGTACAAAATAATTTAACGATAACTTTAACACAGATGGTCGGTAGTAAGGGGCTCTCTAGACGATCAAGCATGCTTGTCAAGCATCGCGTTGCGGGCTGGAAGGGGATCGTATACCGCAGGAATTATGCAAATATATTTTTTTAATATTTACCAAAAATGCTTAATATTGTAGTTTATACCAGGGAGTCACGTTAATTAGACGTAATTGATTGATGACTGACGTGACTCCCTGGTATAAAACTACAAAATTGGGCATTTTTAGTAAAAAAAAAATTAAAATATATATATTTGCAATTTCCTGCGGTTGACGATCCCCTCCCAGCCCGCGACGCGATGCTTGACAAGCATGCTTGATCGTCTAGAGAGCCCTTAAGAGATTGCCAAGGCAAAATGCCAGTTTTTCATACCTATTAAAAATAATAAATTCATTCATTTACTCATTGTCCTTGGGATTAAATACATAGCGTAGAGAAATGTGTTAGATGGGTGAGAATATGATCCCAGCAAAAGCATTTTTGAATCTTTTCATTAATTTCTACCACATAATTGTCATCGTATATAGCAATAAGGATCCTACGAAATTATTATTTTCGCGTTTACATGGTGTCGACCCTTAGAATAGTCCGACCGGCTGTTGCTTGAAAAAAAATCTGTTCCGACATCTCAATATCTTGTTCACGGTGGCTTCCATGTGAGAATATACTTTCATGCCATAGAATAAACGGAATGCACGAGAAGGCGTTTTTATTACAGAGTGCTTTGTTTATAATTTGGTTTGTTTTAAATATTGGTTCTGAAGAAATTTTATTTCTTTGCTGATATTGTTGTGATGCGAGCAGTTGACTTGTTTGCTCATCCAGCTGTTATGGTGTCTAAAGCTTGCGACTTTTTCAAATTTTTTAGTCGATAAATAGGGTAGAATGCTCATTTTTGCATTTTTTTAGATTACTAGCCACAATAAATTTGGTTTTTTTGCGCTTTCAATCTTTACTGTTAATATGTTCTTTGATTCTATCCAAGACATTTGTTTATTATTTTAACGTTTACTAATATTCCAACAGCATTTCAGCAGGATTTATTCAATGCCTGCTTGTTTGAGAATTTAAACAGATGATGCCAGCTCATTGTCAAGTGTCAACGGGGATTTTTCATTCCATGATATATTGATGATCCCGCGTACGACAGTAGCTGCTAGCGACTGGTCGGCAGCGGAACATGTTGTCTATGGCTTTCACTACACTTTTCACTTCTCTACTAATCTATACGAGAAGGCATAATCATCTACTATAATTGTCGCACCTGTAATATCTACTATGCGCACCTCTGATCGATAGTTATGCGCAGCCGCCACTTTCGTATGCGCATTGCGATATGATTTGAATAACGGCCATAAATCGAAACACCGTAGTAGATTATATCAATAACTAGCGACCCGCCCCGGCTTCGCACGGGTGCAATGCTGATACTAAAATACAGTACAGAAAAACTGTGAACGTTGTATATAAAAACATAGCGGCCCGCTCTGGCTTCGCACGGGTATAAAATATATAGCCTATGTGATTAAAATCGATCCAGTAGTTTTGATTTATTCATTACTGCCCGTGGCCCGCACGCGTTAAATTTGGAGTAAAACAATCCCCCTTTCCCTATACCATGAAGATTTCCTGCTATCTTTGGAATATCTAAATTCATACACTACATTTTTACTTATTTACTTTTTACATTTTTAACTATTTATTTTATTTTTACAACATATTACAGAATGTCTTTATAAGCAACGTTCACAGCTTTCTTGTCATTAGATACATACCTGTGCAGAATCACACACTCTCATATATACACAACTATGACACATACACGTAGATGTACTTACACACACCCATTAAACACACATCACAATCACACACATAAACACACTCATCCTACTATATTATACACACTCACAAATCGAGAGAACATGATAATATAACATAATATATAAATATTATTACACAACATCGCGCACATTAACTGTATATTACCAGGAGACTATTTTGGCCGTAATATTGTTATTATTATTTATTAATTTAGGACCTGAGCGCTGTTTTTCTCTTTTGTTGTAATAAAATAAATAAATAAATAAATAAATAAATAGACAATACAAACATGTTTTCTCTGGAGGTCACTCTTGAAAGAGCGACATACAGTTGTCCATGTGAAAAACAGTCAACGCTCAAATCTAAGCCTGCAACGTTGAAGGTTTGACCCTGCGATTTATTAATGGTCATTGCAAAAGATGTCTACCGGAAACTGTAAACGTTTAAATTGGAAGGGTAAATCCGATGGTATCAGAGGGATTCGGGGAATCAATACATCTTCTCCGGTACCACATCCTGTGAGTATTGTGCACTCTATTATGAAAGTTTTCAATGATTTTACCAGCAAACGCGTGCCATTGCAAAGTTTAGGTGGATTCAGGTTTCTTAATAAAATAACAGGACAACCTACTTTCAACACCATTTTGTGAGGAGGGAGTCCAGACGGGTTCAAAGAGTTTAGAAATTCTGTAGGAAAATGAACAGCTTCTTCCAAATCGAGAACAGTATCGACCGAGTAGTATATTTTCGTCGGCGCATCAATCTTTGAAAGAATCAAGTTATTTACTTTATCTACTTGTTCGTTAGTTGGTGACAGAATCGCTCTTTCTTTAAACCAAGATATTGTCTTATAACTTATGTTATCAATGTCAGGATAGACATTGTTGACTAACTCTTGGATGTTGTCTATCAAAACGCAAAGGTTTTCTAGGTCAATCCTTCCCTCACTTTGTGTTAACTCTCCATTGCCAACTTTTAGCAGCATCTCTGGAAATAGCCTGTTCTCACGTAAAGATGACGAAACCCTCATATTAGTTTTAAGCTTTAATTTATTAACATGTGGCCAAAGGTTGGATCTTTTTAGGCAAGCATTTATTTCGTCAGCACGTGTTCCTCGAGTCACAACTGGTAGGATTTGACGGAAATCTCCTGAGAACAGAATTGTACATCCACCCATAGATGAATTTTTTACTCCGTTTTTTTTACTCCGGGGAAACCATAAACCGCAGTACCTTGTTTTCGCCGTTGAAAAGTTTTAGAACTCTGGTTCCATGTATCCTGGAACCTGGAACTCTGTCTTGAGCACATAACTTGAAGAATGCTGTCAATGTTGTATCCCGCGGGTTATTAACAACTTCTTGTATATTGTTCTCTGTGAAATATACTCTTTGTCCATTTTCTAAATGAACTGCAAGGTGGACAATTGTGGGAGCCCGGTCGTGCACTTCGAATGATAAAATCCTCCATACAGCTTCAGAGCTGCAGATGTAACGTCCAGACTGATATTTTTCCACTTCATTTGGTGATTGTATGCTGAAAGTGGCTTGATCACTGCCTTTATTAATGTACTTAGTAACATATTGAATTGACTTTATTGAATTGCACAACTCTACGTTGATGTGGGCATCAAAAATTTTCAAAAGGAGCGGATTATAGGGAACGATCCATCGGTTATCAATATCATGGTTTCGGACGGTAGCATTTTGCCCACCCTGTTCTGGCGATCGTCGACGATATTTGGGATATCCGTCATCGCTAGTACTTGTTTGAGTTTGGAACGACTTCGGAAATTTTTTGCTGCATTTAGAATCTCGCATACATGGAGAATTCGGGTTTAAAGTCCCGCAAGGGCCGTGTACCATATGTTTCTTTACGATTTCGTACAGGATAGGATCTTCATCTTTATCCGGTAATTCAGCTGAAATAACCCTGTCAATTTGGTTTGGTCTAATTTTGTTCACTAACCACACCAACAGGTGTACATGTGGCAAGCCACGTTTCTGCCATTCTATTGTGTACATATGACAGCGCGGCGGACCGAATATATGAGACTTGTTAATGAGGTGCAGGAGTTTCTGTACTTTTAAATGGAAGACTCTGTTAACTATATCGTATCTGTCTTGTGGAGTTAAATTGGTGTTAATATTTTCTTTGATTTCCGGCCAATTTGGGTTACATGTTGCAGTATAATAATAAATAAATCAGGTTTGCCGTAATTTCTTACGTAAGTCATGGCGTCTTGCGATTTTTCGTGTAAATATCGAGGTCCACCTGTGAATGATGAAGGTAGTATAACCAACTGCCCAATGCCGTTGCGGTGTTCATTCGCCTGTAAAGCATCCTGAAGATGAACGTAATTTTCAGCTCTCAATTTAGTTTGATTATTACGGATGTAGGCCAATCTCTCAGATTCAATTTTCGCATATTGATCTACCAAGTATTGGTTTGTTAACATTCCATATCTAAGCAAAGTATTGAAATTGTTACGTCTTGTCATTATACGGTAGCAATAGTTTTACACTGTTTTACGCAGAGGTGTACCACCGATTGGGTCAACTTGAGAAATATTAATGGCATAACCATTTTCTCCACGACATAGCATCAAAGGATATTGTAAGCTGTCATAAGATCTGTGTAACTCTGAAATTTTGTGCAAATTATCATCACGACTATGCAATACAATATCTCTTTTGTCAAATTGCTGTCCAGCTATCACCACTGCTACTTCACTCGTGGAAGGCGCATTGTATCGTCCTCTGTGTTCTCCAACAGGAACTTTATTTGCATGGATTACGACATTAAAGTCAGGAGTATCTGCTGGAACACTCTCAATCGCAGTTTTGAAAGACTGTATGTAGCAATTATGAGAATGTAACATATCTTGGAGAGATCTAATCAAATCTCTATCAATTGGCTGTGCAACACTTGTACACCGCGTAGATGCTTGTGTATCTGGATCTGCAATAAAATATATTTGCAGAAATTTGTGATCATCGGGTCGAAGTGGTAGCAAGCTTCCAGCTAAGTGGTACACTTGCCCTTGAATTTTAAATGTAGGCATGAACCCACGCTCAACGACTTGCTTACTCTTAAAAGAGGTCATTTGAAATGCGTTATTATAACGGCGTATATTGCGCATGAATTGCTTGGATTTCTGATGATCACCCGTAAGAAGAGAGTGAAGTGGTTCAGGTGGAGGGAGAACTTCTTCTAATTTGACTTTTCCTTGTAAGCAACACATGCCTTTCGATTCGTCCTTGAATTTCAATGCCAAGCAATGTTCACACACTACTGACATAGTACCTATTGATACTATACGATCGTCCTTATAAGAAATCGAAGGATCGTAATTCATGGCAGAATTTTCTTTATTCACCCATGAATTAGTAACTCGTGCTGATGATTCTCTGGCTCTCTGTATTCGATGTCTTTCCCTATCTCGGCTGCGGTGAACCTCACGCTCTACTGAAGATTCTCTCTCTCTCTCAGCTCTATATCTATCCCGAAGCTGACTGAGGCGAGCCTCACGCTCTACTGACGATTCTCTGTCCCTCTGAACCGTATGCCTATCTCGATCCCGGCTGCGGCAAATCTCACGCTCTACTGAAGATTCTCTCTCTCTCTCAGCTCTATATCTATCCCGAGCCTGACTGAGGCGAGCCTCACGTTCCGTTGACGATTCTTCATCTCTTGCTGAACGTACTCTTCTGGCATTCACTGTACTACGACCTATGTTCGAACGACGACGTCTTCCAGACATGACTTTATAATTTCTGTACAAAATTTACTCAGTTCTATATGTATGATTACCTATGCACAAATTGCCATATTATTAGTATGTGCCGCAGTAAAAAATATCTAAATTCTTACCATTTAGAAACAAAAGATAATCAGCAATCATAAAAAACAAAAGATACCTATTCTATTCAGTTCTTTTTTTTTTTACTGAAATACCTCAACTTAAACAACGATTTTAATTATAAAAAATAATTTGCTATTCGTGCGACTAAAAACAAAAGATAATCAACAATTATCAACAACAAAAGATACCTATTCTATTAAGTACTTTTTCTGAACTTACATATCTCACCTTAAATCACGATTTTTGAAAATAATTTCCCTAATATTAAATTGATCTAACTGTAAATTTTAATCAAGATCTTAATAGAAAATTGCAATCCATAAATTATGGTTTTATTTAATCTAATCTTATCTCACCTTATGTAGGTACTTATAATTGCAATAAGTGCGATTTAAAAATTAACCTTAGAATAGAATATAATTTATATTTTAAACTACTATCATACAATTATTTATCGTAACTTACTTATAATTACTGATACGTTGTCGCGCTGAAAAGCACGTTTTTATTACCTAAGTATTGCTATTTTCCTCGCTGGAGAGCTCCGATATAATAAACGCGTCCGATCGCTGCTAAATTCAAAGTGCTATAGGGAAAACCGCGGCCTCAGACGCGCTACTTATAGGCACGCTCTTGCCGCACCGGGCGGCCGGCCGGTACCGCCGCAAACGCTACGTCCCGCAATTTTTAAATCTGTAATATCTTCGAAAATATTCACTTAAATCATACGGTGTAAAGGGCCATATAGATCTATATTAAATGAACAATGTATTCAAGGTATTTAATTGGTTAAGGATTAATGCTGTATTGGTTAAAATCGCTTCGAAAATTAGCCATTATTTGTCGTAAAAAGTAAATGACAAAAAAAAGTTATTGTGGGTTATCCATAAGAGATAGACATATACCATCACGGACTTTTCTGTAGACCTTTTTAATGTGTACAATACTTAGTACATTATTTTGATAAAACTCGTAGGGTTCAGCCTGCGTTTGCAATGTAAGCGGAAAAAATGTAATTATTTACGAAATCCCATTAGAAACCTCAAAAATAGCAGTACTTCTCCACTATTTAATGGATGTTATTATACATATAAACCTTCCTCTTGAATCACTCTATCTATTAAAAAAAACCGCATCAAAATCCGTTGCGTAGTTTCAAAGATTTAAGCATACAAAGGGACATAGGGACAGAGAAAGCGACTTTGTTTTATACTATGTAGTGATTATTGATTTAGTACGATTTGGAATGCCATCGTAGCTTTAAAATTAGTATTAAATGCACATGAAATGAGTAAAAAAAATAGTTTCTCTCGAAAATCGACTCTTTTTTTAGCCCAAAAAAATATATAGGAATTATTTTTACACAATAATCTTTCAGCACTCCTAACTAGTCAGAGCCTGTTCCAAGAAAAACACAAATTTTATATGATAACAATTTAAAACATTGATACGAATTAAAACAATTTAAAACACAATTTTAAACGAAAAAAAAATAGTTTTAGTAAAAAGAAAAAATATATATTAAAAAATCAAACTATTCATTAAATAATAAAAACAGCACAAAATAATCGTAAAATAAATCCAAATACAAAATATGTTATAAGGATAAAAGCTGAATTCACTTGTTTTGCATTTAGGTAATTTATATTATTAGAGATGTGAGCGTGTGTAAATTGTGTGTGTGTGTGTTGTGTAAATGTCTTACTATTTTTGAAATGTCGTGAGAATACAGTTAGTTTCCGCTCTTCCTTTACTAATTACTCACTGAATGGACTTATTTTAAGGACCACCTGTGTCAGTCCTGAAATATCGACGTGTTTTCCTACAATATTAATTAATCTCGGAACAAGGTAATGATATTGGTGTCGTCCAAATGATGTAAATTTCCTGGGCACTATATTTGATTTTGAAACGGTTACGTTTTTACAGTGAGCACATTTTTTTTTTACTTTTTACGGTAAATTAACGTGAATCAAATCTGATCCATATGCATCTGTAGAAAATGAAAAAATAACTTTTTTTTGCCTTTATTATTCATTGATGTCCGTTTTAAATATCCGATACAGCCGCCGATTAAAACGGCAGGAGGTGTTTTTATGATTGCTGCAAGGCGTCGCGATTATATGAAATCGTTACCTTCCTGCGGTAAAGTGTTTCACCTGCTGTTGAAAAAGTCTGTTGTTGTCTGGGATACTGATACAATTGATTATATAGGGTATTAGATCGCTTAGTCTTGTGCTACATTTTAGCAGCTAAGATTTTACTACGAAATGCGACGTGTAGATGGCACTCATAGTTCCAAACATTGATTAACCTTCTCTTATGCTCAGTAGCCTAGATAGTATTCCAAACATGCCTATACGGCATCCTATCTTAAAATAAAATATTAATATAATTTTAAAAAATCTATATCATAGCTCTTACTATCATTTTCATGTAAATTTTTAATCTGATATACAGTTATACAACTATATAGTTAACAAGTTATACAGGTTTCAATACAAAATAATTACGAGCGCTAATACTCAGATAGGATAGCATTCTAATCTCTCCGTATTATTTCTGTGATGTAATCAACCTATATAAAAATAAATGTTTCATAAAAAACCGTAATAAAAATAATTACAGTAGTTTACTTCCTATAACGGCAGTCGTGTTTTTTTATTTTTTTGCCTATCAACCTGTTATTTTTTTTTTTTTTCGAAAAATAGTTGAATTGAAAGAGAGCCTAATTTTAAATATTATGGCGTAAATAATATGTAGAACATATAAATAATATAGCATTTTATGTAATTAAATAAAATTGAACGCTCAGAGAGGTAACGTAATCAACAATATTAGACTAGGTAATTTTATATTAATAAATATTAATGACCGTTTCTTCCTTTTCTCACATATAACTTTATTTATTTTATTTAATCGAATTTTATATGATATTTATTGCAGATTAAATAATGGAATTGCATTTTATTTATTATATTATCTTTTAATAGTTTTTTATTATTATTATTTTTTTATTTTATTCTGAAGACCACATTTTAGGGCAATTTAGTGTCATTAGCTTTTTACTAAAACTTGTATATTTGTAAGCAACCAAGCAATCAAGCAATCTTGATTGTAATATTGGAGTTCTGTCCACCCTAGAACGGGCTAGTCCCAGTTGGGTGACAGAAACAAATAAGCAAAAGGTTAAGGGTTTGCCATTCGGTTCCTGTTATTTTTATAAGCTAATCAATGTTTCATAGTAATTAATTCTTAAATAAATAAAATAAATAAATATTGACACGCTCGATCAAAGGCTATTTCTAGTATCAATTGCCCCTATGGTTAACATAAGAAAAAGCCTAGGAAATTGGATAAACTCCCATCAAATAATAATTCTGTATTCACATAATAGACTTATCCACCCCCACTGAAGGCAATTACGTGCGATTGACATCGGTCGCATCAGCCTACGCACGAGTGTCTGCGTTTTAAATAACCTCGCCAGAATGTACATACATAATATTATTTGGGTATCATGACTGTCCAAATATGAGTAGTTGTCTACATGTCCAAATGGCAATAAATTAACATGAATTTATCGTCTCTAGTGTCGAATAAAAGTTCTGACTTAAAACATTCCGGAAATATACATGTATCTATATGAATAAATATCTAAACCACAAAAAAAATCGTAAAAAAAGTTTTATAAATACAATAGTTCACTTTCTGTAACGTCAGTCGTGTTTTTTTCTGATATATTTAGTTGTTTTTTTTTTATGTATATGAAATAGGTAAGAGTATGGGAAAAGGGCAATTTAAAAAATCAACATTTCGACAAAAGAGACAAATATTCCTTTTTTGCAATTAGCGATAGTGTCTTATTAAGTTAAGTCTGTGATGAGACGTCGTCTTGCTTCATTAGCCTACCTCTTTCTTTACAAACTAAGACTTTCTGTTAGCCTATCGATTGTTTATTAATAACATTATGTAGCCTCGCAGCACGGTCGCTTCTGCCATCGCAAGCCGCTCACTTTTTTTTTATTTCCCCTCTTCTCTTCGCTGTCATTTATTATGATCCGATCATACCGTCGCGTCGGGGCTTTTATCAGACATTGTTATTTTCTTCCTTTCAATTATAAGACGCCGTTACATTATCCTAGAATAACCGCAGCAAAATTTTATTACGTTTTATAATGTTATTTTCTTTCTTCCGCAGGTAAGTCGATTGACGCTGATCCGCGAACTACGAGAAGCAATATTAACAGGTTTGAATTCGTAATTGAATGCCATTTCACAAACAAACATACAGGACACCGTAAAGAATAAATCCATTTTAGAGTATACTATGGAATCACCACATATAGCAAATCCAAATATCAAATCGTATACATATTTCTGGCGTTGTAGCAGTACAAAGATTTTTTGAATAATAGATCCCATACATGTAAGAGAGATAAGTACAGGGACTATGCAGGTATTGTGACATGCCACAGGCAGATACTTTATTTAATTATTGTCTGAATACTTTGTTATTTAACAGCGACAGCTTTAAAACTTCTGTACAACATTAACTTGGTTAGTGATTCGGCACGAGATGAGATTAGTCTCGTCAAAGACTGACTCATGTCTCGTCACCAAACGAGACTGAAGTTCGAGGCGCGAATTTCCTCGACGAGACTAAGCCAGATTTTCGCGAATCATCTGGCCAAATGACATCTGGTTTTCAGCCTGAGTGCTTACCCGAAATAAACGAAGAAATGGAACTGTTTAACGGTATCGACGCTGCTTTATTTCGCCCAATATTTTATTTTATTACCGTTTTTGCAATAGAAGGTAATCTATCCTTATGGTCCATCATCACGATTTTACCCAATAAAATATTATGTAAACAGACCCGGCTTGGGGACGTGGCGGAGCGCTTTTGTCGTGCTTGTGCTTATTCAGCCTTTTCGTTAAGATCAAGGTTTTAGGAAAGTCATAATGTTAAGCATGTTGGCACACACTTCGTCTTCGTCCATAATATTTAGTATATTCTGGATCTTTTCGGCTCGCTTTTTCCTTATATCGCTGATCCGCTAGTATATTCGCTAATGCCCTGTAATTTCTTTTCGCTAATTTCCGCATTCGTTCCACTTATTGTACATACTCTCTGCACTGCTTTACGCATTTTGGCGTTGTCTTATTTCAATTTCTCTTCTTTTTGTCTAAGTACCCTATATCATTATTAAGATAATCTTTCCATGTGATAAACTCTCATACGCTGCCATACAACACTGATACAAATTTCGCCGTAAATAAACACGGTTGCCGAGGGGTAAACACGGTTCGTACGGCAGCGGCGCCATGTCGTTTTTCCGCAGTTTCCGTGGATAAGCTTCCATAGTGATCCTGACTGACGACCGCGCCTGACCACGGGAACTAATGGGCCCTCTTTCAGTTTGGCCACTAAGACCCATGTGTTCAGAGTCGGTCAAACTCACGAGTCAACACCCATCCGGCGGCCTCCACGTAGAAGCGCGAGCTAGAGTAATACTCTGGCATGCGGGCCAGTTTCCCCTAGGAGTCAACCTTCGAGCGCTCCTGGACGGTTTGCGCACCGTGCGGTGTCAGCATGCGTGCGTGCATTGTGCATTCTGACCAACAGCCGGGGGCGTCTGGAAACAGTAGGTACTGGCTTCTATAGAGCGGGGTAGTTGTTCACCTTACGGCAACTGCTCTTGAAACGACAATCGGCTACCCGATACCGGGTGAATAGCCGGCCAAAGAATACCGTGGTCCGCGATAGATTCGGTAAACACCGTATCACCGCTACGTAAGGGAGAGGACCGCGCAATCGACCTCGATCCTGTTACCAGTCAGGAAGCAGGGGTATCCTGAAGGTTCATTCCAGACGGAGATATCCTTCCAAAATGGTAGTCAGGGGGCGAGGCCCCCCGTTGGATACCTTTCCCGGTGGCTCGCCGTACTCTGACGGGTAGGTGGCGTAACTAAACAGTGGTTTTTTTTCGTCCAAAGTCTTCTGCGCTCACCTCACGGGAGACAGAACGATCTAATATCGTTAACTTCCTGAGGCGACGTGTTCGCCTGTTGTAGTTGACAGGTCTAGTTGACGACCGCGCCTAGACACGGATTTTCACGGCGAAAAGAACGTGTGTGGACAAAAGTGGATACCGTGCAACAATATCAACAACAGGTTTGAATTCACGTGCCCTCGCATGATGTTATGTTGTTAATCAGCCAATAAACGTCGCGACGCTATGTTTCAAATCATTGGCCGGGGTGGCTGAGTGTACTTTGCCTTTTTATAGTGGTAATATTTATTTTAACGGTCTCCAACGGGGCCTCGCGACACAATAAAACCAAGAAATTCCACGTTTATTGTGGAGTTTATGTCGACGACGCGATTTTAATATCCGACTGTAAAAAGCGGCGATCCGACCATAATCGTCGTATATGAAGTCGAACACAATCAAGTCAAGCAGTCGCTGCATTTTATTATCTAATTCTTTAGATTTGATTTACTTTTATTGCAAAGGAAATAATAATACATTACACTCGGTGTCGTAACAGTACAGACCAGCGTTTCTCAATGAAACCATTTATTTTTGAACTCTTCGGCTGATTTTGTACAATTCCAATAATCTCATTTTTAACCAACTTTGATGATCAACAGTATCGAAGTAAAAATTTATTCTTTAAAAAATGTTTGAAGATGCTGTTATAGAGACAATCTCGGATGATTTAATTTTGCATAATATTAATACATATAGCACACATATAGCACATATAGCACTACATATAGCACATAACTACAGGTAATTATTTTAGCTTATGTAAGTTTTAATCAGTGGCGTAGTATGGACAATTGAGTAAATTGAACACATTTTTTAACCTCATTTTATTCATGCTTGTAAATAATATTAAATTGTAATAATAATATTAAATGGACCTATGGTAATTTTACCTTAAAATAGTAATACGTTTCATTATTATATACAGATAAATATAGCATAGTATGCATGCAACTGTTTAATCAATAGATCTTCATTATTGTCGTACATTCAATGTATATATAGAGTATATTAATGTCATGGAATTAAGGCGCCATGAGACCTCAGAAAAATACCCGAAATGGGCGGACACGCGAAAAAATAGGCGGGGTCAATTTTGTAGGGTTTGACCAATAAAAATCGCATTTTTTTACAGTTGATTCCAAATAATATATCTTGGCATTTTGAAGCATAGCAGCGTCTGGGCGAAGTCATCATTCTGGCACATTTCAATATATAGATCAATACGGAAATAAATAAATAAAAATATAAATAAGATAACTACATTTGTTGGACAGATTACAAAACAACACAAAAGTAGAAAAATGTAATTTTATTTTAATTTGTGTTGTAATGCGTTTTTCCAATTTTTTTCAAGATTTCCCAATTATTTTCAATTAAATAGGTACATTTGATTGTATTATTCCATCCCGAGAGCTTAGCGATCAAAACTAAAAAAAGTATCAACCTAATATGTCGTTCCTGTTCAAAAAAGAGAATTACGGATATCGTTCGAATCGTGAGTAGGAAAAACCACTCTCAGTTTTTCTCGAATTTTCCAATTTTCCAGGCATTTTTTCCAATTTTCCTTTCCGTTAGGGCCTTATTTGGGCTATTACGAACATTTTAAAGGAAAAAAATAGCCTAATCGGTTCAGTCGCTCAACCTGATATGCGATTACCAACGAACAGCAATTAATTTTTATTTATATAGATAGTTATTATCATTTCATCTTTAAAGCAACCAAAACCAAGGCTTTTAGCTGGTTAAATTTTAGCCTTCGATTACTTCTCATAATAAAATTATACTCTCCACTTGATATTCTCCTGTATCGTGTACTTCTGCAGTATTTATACAATACAAAAGAGCGAACAGCGCAATATAAACGTTGAGTGTGATACAGCGAGGCCTATGAAAATGAACAGGTTGTTTTGCATAACAGGCATGGACTGCGTTAAATTAATTTATTCTGGCGATTCATCATCGTCATCCGCCAGACATCCCCAATCCCCATGCTTCGCCACGCGTTTTCCACCTCACGTTTCCTCGACTCACTGGCATTTCTACTTGATTATTGTATTCCAAAGGCTGCCGCAAACAAGATTTTAAGCTATGAACAGACGTCTGTGAGACACCAAAATAGACAACGATAACGAAGTTTATTCTATATACCTAATAAACAGGTGAGTATTTTTTTCGGCACCTGGAACTCGATTTTCAATTACCTGAATCCAGGCAAAAGTTATATTAGGATTATTTTTTCACAAGTAAGGGTCCCATAGATAATTAATTAATATAATCATTCATATTTTATTAACGAACTAGCTGACCCGTGCCCACTTCGTTGGGCGGTAAAACTTTTTCCTTGTGATGAAATTATGGGTGTGGTTCGGTTAGTACTGAGTGCTATGATTTATTTCCTGACTGCCAAAAGAAGGGTTATATTTTTACTGCATATGTATGTATTTGCATGCCAATTTGACTATATTACCGTTATTTGTGAGTGTCTTCTTGCGAGTGTCTTATTTGTGAGTGTCTTATCTCTTCAACCATTTATGCAGTAAAAGGGAAATTATATGCAGTAAAAGGGAAAAGTCTTTTGTTTTTAAACACTAGAGACGATAAATTTACGATAATTTATAATTGTTGATAATATGACCAATAAACATGACCTAACGATTTAAATTATTTTTTTAATATAAAATACTACTTTTTCTTTCTTAAATATAAAAGTTAGACATATGCTGTCGGTGACTTTTTTGTAGACATTATCAAGCTCTACAACTTTTCTCTAGAACTTAATCATATATCTTTTATCGTTAAGGCAGCGTTAGTTAGAAACGTTTTCGTTCCACCGTTTTTCTCCGACTTACTTTGCAAATCCGACTACCACGAAAAAGTCGGATATAGCCTATGACACTCACAAATAACGTGGCTTTCTATTGGTAAAAGAATTTTCAAAATCGGTTCAGTAGATCCAGAGATTACTTCCTATAACGTCACAAACTTTACCTCTTTATAATATTGGTATAGACTAATTTCATGCCGTTCCCTTTCTAACAGGTGGCGCGTGGGTTCTTGAAAGAGTTAAGTTATTTTGTTTTACAGCTACTTCTGGATTATTAATATTGCCTTTGACATTCACAGCGTCTGCGCGTTTAAAACATATGAAGTCATTTACTCCACTGACACGAATAGTACAGAAGCGTACTGAAAATTAATGTATACACAAAAATGTACCGCCGCGCCGTTCTGTCGCAGTCTTTGTTAACATTTTCACTTTATAAAATAGGCTATGAATATGAAGCATGACAGCGACAGATCAAAAATCCTAGCTGGCAACGATAGGTCACAGAATGGGCGGAGGTCCTGTCCAAGACCAGCGCCGCGAGCCGGATCCAGGAAGCCAGTATGTCGGCCGGGTCGCTCCGCGCCGCACCGACGCGTTTACCTTATCAGTGGCGTCGACAAGCACCCGACAAGCACACTCAAAGCAGTCGTCGCTTATGTTTACTTGCGCCAGGGCCAACGGGTCCCAAAAATGCATATATCTTGGTGCGGATGCGATTATACAAACAGATATTGGCGATTATTTGTACTGTCCGCGGCTATTCTAGTACCGAGCGATCGTTTTTACGCTCAGTTCACGTAAAAAATAGTTCTTTATCCTATTTTGAACCGGCCAATAAACTCAAATCAATATCCAGATTCATGCATAGCAATCAACCTGTTATTTATGAGGTTATTTCCTACTTATACATAGATTTATTTCTAAACCACCGATCGATGGTCAGTAATTGAAATCTTTTAGCCAAATAGAAAATCGGTAATTATTAAGAAACCCAATTCAGCTCATTTACGGTGGATTAGATTAGATAAGATCGTACCACCCCAACCAGGCGTCCGGCACCATAATACCACGTGGCACGTTATGGTCGTAGAATAAGAACACCTGCTCCATGAAAGGTGGCAATAGAAATATTTTAATAACGGGTTTTTTTTATGAAACATTATTATTTTAGCTAACTATTTAACGCAAAAACTAAAAAAAAAACATTTTCACTTTTGTCTGTCTGTCTAAATAGGTAGCAATGTACCTATAGCATATGTAGCAAAGTTCTCATGCGCCCATAAACGTAAGAAAATCTATTAGTTATTTGCTAGTTTTTTGAAAAAATGATAAGACTACCAAAAAAAAATGGAAAATTTCATAATGAAATATTTTTTTTTTGCATGGTGTGTTAAAATAAAAATTATTAGGAAAGCGCGTCTCATTCATAGTTTAATAAAAGATATTTCGAATATTTGGTGGTGGTTTTTATCAAGATTTTAAAATAAAACCCAACAAGGTCGCAACTCATACAATCTGATATTAAGGTGACCATATATTTGAAATTTTGTATGGGATTTAATATTCTTTTGTCGTTTAATGTTTACTTCAGATGTCGGTCTATCACATTTTAAAATATTCTGTAAATAAAAAGAAAAAACTCCAGAATTAATTGAAGCAAAGCTGAAAGAAGGTATATTTGATGGTGTACAAATAAAAAAAAATGCGGATGGATCCAACCTTTGACACCAAATTTACAAATATCGAATTAGCTGCGTCCATTCTTTCAAAAAAATTGTGAAGAAATTTTTTGGCAGCAGAAAAGATGATGTTTCTTGTTTACGTTCACAATGTTTACATTGTGAATGATCTGTTGGACAGCTACAAGATAAAGAGTAGAATGTCGCTTAAAGTCACCTTTTACATTCCCACCTCGACTTCTCCTCGGAAAGTTTGGAAGCCGTGAGTGATAAGCAGTGTGGACGCTTTCACTAAGACATTCTTACGATTAAACACCGTTATTCTACACCTTAAATGATTGGCGACTACTGCTGGGGTCTTGTTAGGGACAGTGAAGAAAACGGCAAGCAAAAGAAGAGCATCGTTGTCACATTCTTCGACTACTAAAGAAGATTAAAGTTGAAAATATGTTGTAAACTAATTTAGACCTGTTGGCACCAAGTTCAAATTTTCATATAAAATAATGTTAATTTAAAGTTCCGAATATGTATTTATTGTTTGTTTTATTTCTGTCAATGCTCGCCAGTACTGTTATATATTCTGCTGTGTATCTAGTAAATGTGACGGGATAGAGAAATACAAATTTTTCAAGTGAATTCGGCACCCCAAAATTATGTAAAACCACTTATTTAGAAATCATATGCAGAAAAAAAGTTTAAATTAGTTGAAAATGTTATTATTGTTAATCGAGACACGCAAGCGAATTAATGATGATAATTGAAAGCGCAGGCTGTAGTGCAGCAGATGTGGACGGTGTTTGAGGGTGGCCTGGGAGCGCGCAGAACACTATTCGTTGCCTTGCCGCTCATCGCTCGCCAAGTTCGTGAACGAAGAGCACGCGCGGTCCCGTATTTTCCTTGAATGTTTATTGAGACTCAATCGCAAAGAAAATAATCGTGATGAAATTAAAGATCACGACTCGACTGACGCAAATCACGAAACACGTCATCGCAATCCGAATGATGAAAGAATCGAATGAAATTGTTAAAGCCGACGACAATACACGTGCAGTGTATTGTCGTCTCAAGAACGTCTGAAATATTACATTTCGGTTTTGAAATGTTCAAGGTCTTCTAGCAGTCAGTTCATGTAAAAACAAAGTAATCAAATATAAAAACAATCACGTCTCTGGTAATTCATTTTCATCGAGATCATAAATTATATTAGCTTTTACTATTCCGACCCATTAACCGACAAGAAGGGAATGTATTGTGAGCGCGCATTTTTTTTTCGAGACGAAGAGGGAAATATCCATTTTCAGCCCCCTCTGAGACGATTGAGACAATTTCCAGATTGAAGTATATCTGTGTCTGTCTGTCTGAGTGTATGTGTAAGTATTAAGATCAATCCCAAACGCTTAGATTGATCTGAAATTAGGCATTCAGGCATCATTTGGTCATGACAAGAGTTGAATAGTTTTTTTTAAATAGTTTTTAATTTTTTTATTTAGCTCATAAAAATACATTTAATTACATAAAACATTATCTTAGCCTGATAATGTATAATTAATAAAACATTTTTTTTTCTAACCCGGAAAGAGATTCAGATATGATAGTTTATGGTTTACCGCCTAACTAGAAATAACCTGTATCAAGGTGGTACCAACAGAAACTGTATATTTCCTGCCGAAAGGGCATGATATATCCGCTTTTAGGCTCTTATTTTATTTTATTTTACTTCATATTGCAATGGCAATTTAAGTTTAATAATTACAAGGATGAAGGTAGTTACTTTATTCTGAAATTTAAAATCTTGAAGGGACGCAATTAAATAAAAGGTATTTTAGTTAAAATATTCATAAATATTCTTATACTAGAATAATACATACATAGATACGATAATCGCATATACTTTACATGCATGTATATTAAATATATATATATATATATATATATATATATATATATATATATATATATATATATATATATATATATATATATATATATATATATATATATATATATATATATATATATATATATATATATATATATATATATATATATATATATATATATATATATATATATATATATATATATATATTTGATTGTAAATGTGTAAATTATTATTTTTTCAAATTGAAATTATGTTTATTACTAAATAAATGAAATTATAAAATAAATGAAAGGGCACTTATCTGGTCTGTGGCGACCAGGAGCGACTCCACGCCTTTTTCTTTTTCTCTTCTTTCAGTGTTTGCGGTTTCCTACTGTGGTATTGGAACCTTTCTATTTGATCCTACAGCGGCAACACAACAATTCGAAAGATGAGATCAAAGCTGGAAAATAATAGGCGATTAGATATTTTAAAAACTAATGATTATTAAAAATGTGTATCAATATTTCGGCCAATCCGTCGTCAAGATAAATGACATTTCTGAAATCGAACAATTCGTTGAAAATTTAAATTCAAGGAATCGAACAAAAAGAAATAGCTAATAATATTTTACACGATTAAGTTAAAGTATATCATAACCAACCGTGTAAAACGCTATTTTTAAATGAATGATAAATAAAAATAAAAAGCATTTGATGATTATGGTGATATGATAAACCTTATTAATTTTGCCTATTGAGACCGGAACCTTTGCAAGCGCCTAAAATATAAATAAAAGCCAATTCCCAAGATTTGACAT